>WTSP01001826.1:0-46472 GCA_025331215.1 Actenoides lindsayi | reverse complement strand
AGGTAGGGTCGGGGTGGGGGGGGTGTCATGAGTAGTTATGAGGAAGATAAGTTGAGTGGATTTTGGGGGGGGGGGGCGGGGGGGGGGGGGGTGGAAATAAATTCGATACTACAGACCGAAATAAAATTATATTAGTTGGTGGCTCAGCTTGCACTGTGCACGCAGCAGCCCTGCAGCCTCAGCTCCTAAGCACTACCTGGTCCAGCTGTGGCCCCAAGCACATCTGCCTTGCTCAGTGGTTTCTAAGAATGAAAATATTAAACTCCTCTTCTTAATGAAGAAAAATCCCTGCAGTTATTGTGAAATCCTCCAAAAGCTTGTGTGAGGTAGTGAGGTTACAGATTAGGATGCCAACAGTTTATGGAGGTTCCTGCAGAGCAGCCAGTACAGAGCAGTCCTTGTCCCACCTCAGTCAATGCCTGCAGCCTGAAGGGCACAAGGAAAGCCAAAACGGATGGGAGCAAGTGCCTGCAGAAAGTGTCACCACAGCTTCTCCTGTGCTGTATGGCTTGTGTCAAGAAAACCGATACCAAGGAAATCAACTGCCCTCTCTTGAGCCTTATTAGGATGGTTTGGGATTATTTTTTTTTAATTATTTTTTACTGCCTGAAAAACTTTCCCAAAAATGCAATGGTCATTCAGACTAGTGAGATGGCCACCCATTGCCCATGAGATTTGAGTAAGCATCACTGTTACCCATGTGCAATAGGTGGGTGAAGGGCACTGCCTTCTGCAGCATACATACAAAGCCTCTCACCTGGCTGCTTCTGAAATAAGTGGTTGCTGCTGTTGAGTGTTGAAATGGGCCCTTCAGCAATGGCTGCCTCTTCTCCTTTCTCCACACAAATGTGCCATTGCCCAGTTGCAGCTGGTGAATTTTTTTCCTCTTTCTTTCAAAAGTCAGTTCCTCCATGTCTCACCCAAAATGAGGGGAGCAGTGTGACCACGCTGCAGGGGAAGCTGCTCTCCTGGCTCTCAGGACTGTGTCGTAGGCACAGAAACCATCCTTCCTGCCACAGCAGGGCTGGTTTGTTGGGTTTTTTCAAAAAAAGCAAACCAAAAAGCACCTGTTGTTCCTGGCATGCTGCCTTCCTGTTTTTATTTCTCAAACTTGAAAATGAGGGAGGAGAAAGCAGCTAAGTGAATTTTTGTCTTCTGGCAGAGCCAGGATTGGACCTTTAACTCTGGTTTCATCCATTACCACTGATTCTGCCTGCAGATCTGGCCCTAGGATGTAATGCACCATTTAATGTTTTCTGTACCTCAGGTTAAGCAGTGAAGAATAGCAGAGCTCTGGCTTGTCGATAGGATTTGGTCACAGCAACTGGAAATTATTTGGAGCTTGACAGCTGTGCTGAGCCAGGGTGATTTTTAGCATGGCCACATGGGAAGGCTATTCAGATTATAAAAGTTTTGCACATGAATTTGGTGGCAATTAGTGATCCTTGCAGATGAGGCAGGAGTAAACAAGCCACAACAGTGGGGTTGTCTGCGTTTCTAAGGGATGGGTCTGAGTTGTGGTAGAGTTGTTGGGGAAGGCAGGTGCTGCTGCTCCTGTTCAAAAGGACTTTGGATGTCAGTACTGCCTTCATCCTCACTTCTTAGGCAGCAGGTAAAAGCTGCCTTGTGCATGTTGCCCTCTTTTAGTTGTTAAGTAGTGATCAGAGATGCTTGTCTTTCTCCAGCAGGTTTAACACAGCGGAAACATGGCTACAAGTGCCGTTCCCAGCGAAAACCTCCCCACCTACAAGCTGGTGGTGGTTGGAGACGGTGGCGTGGGAAAGAGTGCTCTCACCATTCAGTTTTTCCAGAAGATTTTTGTACCAGACTATGACCCAACTATTGAAGACTCCTACCTGAAGCACACAGAAATAGATGGGCAATGGGCAATTCTTGATGGTAAGCTACTCTTGTGGTCCCATGTCCCTTACAGTTGAGCATAAGTGTAAGTAGACCGCAATGTGTCCCACAGCATGTTGTGCCCTTGTGTCCCTCCTGCTCCGCTGTGGGCTGCCAGGAATTGGAGTGCAAACTGGCCTGTGATCTGTGGCACATGGTCTGCAGCTGATCTCCAGCATAGCATCTGCTTCCAGTTGTGTTGGTTCCAGTTTTGCACAGAAATGTTTCTTGCAGGAGTGTAAAAACATAGATCATGATAGACATTTGGGATAGGCTTCTACAACAGGTGAATTACAGCACTGTGAGGTGGCTGCTGCTAATGATACTTCATTGTGGTTAGGCTTATCCCGTGGGAAATAACAGCGAGTAGGTAACTGAATGAGGGTCATAACCAGAAAGAACACTTAATCAAAACTGTCATCCACTGACAGTGAAGAATTCTAACACCTCTTAACTCCCATCATTCAGGAGTGATATTTTCATATCTAGTTTCTTGTTTGATTTAAATACGGGTAGACTACCATCCTGGAGAGCTGCTGTAACCCAGACCTTTCAGTTTTGTGAAGAAAAAACGCTTTTTAAAAACAGACAAACAAAAACTCAAACAAAACACCAAAAAAAACCCCAAACAAAACCAGCCAACCCTCCCAAAACCCACCAAAAATAAAAGCTCTTGATTCTACATATGAGGAAATGATATTACCTAAAGCTACAACTTATTATTTATGCTGCAAAAGACAGACTGACCACAGACATAAGAGGAAAATCTTAGCATTAAATATTATAAGCTTTGTTTGGCTTTATACAATAATTAAATAGTGCATAACAAGCAAATATTTTGTGCCTTATTTACCCAAGTTCATGTATGTGGCCACTAAGACAACTGAAGTAAATTTAACCTCACCTGTGTCAAGTTCCTACCTCTACCTTCTTGTCATGAAGGTGCTCAAGATCTTTGGTGTCTCTACTTATGTACCATTGGTGTGTGAGGACAGAAAACTAGGGGATTGCCATGAGTGGTAGAACACGGAGACTGGTGGGGTTTGATGTGAAGACCGTAAGCTTGGTCTGGAAACTTGAGATCGTAGTTGTACCCTTAAGGTTTATCAGATACACTTTAGTGAGTACAAATGGCCTCAAGGTCCTTTACTCAGCCTTTAAACAGCCTTTACTCAGCATTTAAAAAAAAAAAAAATCAAACAACTTAATCTTGTCAACATTTGTTCATTTAAATATATCAGTAGTTGATAGCTGATATGAGGGAATATTTGTGAAATTAGTGCCCAAATGTGTCTCTTGTTGTCATGTCCATCAGAGATACCTCCTCTCAATTACTCATCACATAATGTACCTATGCACCTTTGTTTTTAAGTGCCAGTGTTGTATAAAAGAAAAATCCAGTCCTGGTGTAAATGAAATCCATTCTTAGTCTAGAATCCAGCACTCTAAAACAAGCAACCTTTATCTCTGCTGGTGTGCCCTGTGTTCTGATATTATAGTACCAGCTGCTGTACATATTGGTCTTGGCTGAAACAGCCTGGGGTTTGTGAACTATTTGAAAGTAGAAAAGGCATCTTTCAGTGCATATCTGGAATTTTTGTTTAGTCAAAAAAAAACGAAACCAAAAAACCAACCCTAACCTGGGTGGGAGTTGGGGAAAGAGGTTGCTTTCCAACAAGCAGAAACGTAACCTTTTGTTTTACTGAAAAAAAAAGCCTTTCTTTTGCTCAGATGGAGTTTAGCGGCTGTACTTGAGCTGAACTTGAGCTGAACTGAATTCAGCTGTGGCCTCGAATGGCATGTTGGGAATCCCCGACTTTCAGAGTTCATGTGCCCACAGATGCTTTGCAGCCACAGAAGTGAAACTGCAGCTTCTTCTCTTTCCTACTGCACGTGAGATTTTGAACAATCAGAATTTTGGAAGAAAGGCAATATTCTTGCTTGGAAAAGTGTGTGAGACTTTACCATCTGCCAGGGCACAAAGACTATCATGTATCTTCTGCCACAGCTTTCTGTCATAGGCTTTGCATCTGGGACATTCTCAGAGGTTACCATATACTTGGGCAGCTGCTCTTGTTGTGGTTACATGCGGTTGCATGATTCACTTATGGTATAAAATTAGGGACAAACATCATAGGAAGGGTAAAGATGCATCATGATAAATTCTAGACTTTCCAATTGTCTTTGTGACCAAATCCTTTGCAAGCTGATGTTTCATGCAGTACTTGGTGGAAAGAAGAATCTGCCCACTCCCAAAATAGGAACTAGTTTTAGAAGATGAGACTACCAAGTGGCAATACAGTGTGGAGGGAGTCTATAAGTTTCTAAGTTTGCAGAAATAGTTCTTAAAAAAAAAAAAAAAAAAAGCCATATGCATTGGCATCCAACAACTTAATAAAAGTTTAAAAAAAAAAAAAAAACACAGCTCACCCTTTTCCAGGCTGTTGCCTGAGCAGTTCTGTACAAAGCATCTCTAGCATTTGGTATTTGCACCGGCATTATGTTGTAAAAAAACTCTTGTGCTAGCCAGCTTGCATAAAGCATTTGGCTTCCCTCCATGAAGACCTCCACCCACATTTGTTCAATAGCACTAACTGGCAGCATGATGAATTGTTTGACTTGCATTTTTTCCTTAACTGAAAACTCTCACTGAAAGTAGACTTAAATGGAACAGGCTTTTATTTCAGATCTTAGATCTTGAGCCAAATCAATGTTCAAACTCTTATATATTCGCTCTCTGTCTTGGGCATGTCTCTGTGTCTATTTTCTCACCAAAGAAGAGTCTGTGATAGTTTCCTGCCTTCCAGTAGATTGTGGGACCTTTGCTTAGCGTGTTCAAGTCCAACTCTACACAAAAATACTCTATTGTTGGCTTTACACCAGCCTTATAAGACCATTGATGCAATGTTTGGAGGACAAGTGTTGTAAAGTGGAACCAGGCACTTACCCTGAATAAGAGATGCACAGGTGTTCTGTGGCTAGCCCATTTTTTCAGTTGCTGCCACTCCAACAGTGGTTAAGACCAGCCCCCAATTTTCTCTGCATATTTTATCTTCATTTATTCCCCTCTCTCCATTCTGAAATAGCACGGTGATGTGCTTGGTTGAATATATTCACACGGAGGTGCCGTATAGACACATCAGGTCAGAATTAAGTGGGGGCCAGGGTTAATCTAGTTTGGTTAGCTGTTGCCCCAGTTGAGTTTCTGTCATTAATTTTGTACACTCATTTCTGTGTGCACACTCACTTAGTAATTAGCAGACGATTTCTTTTGGTGTGGCTGCAAAATGCCAGTCTGCAGTTGTTAATCTGGGCATGAAGCCAAAAGTGAATACCTCAGTATGGGAAAAAATTCCCAATGGTTCAGAATTCCTCATGGCTCATAAACCACAGAGAGATAAAAAGGTGTTGAGGAAGAGGAGAGGAGAGGAAGAGATGGCCACAAGTGAGTTGCTTGGGCATGTTGATGAATTGGGCTAAACTCTTAGCTGTCAGCAGGGCTGTGCCGATTGGTACCAGCAAAGCGAGGAATTGTGCCTGTGGGTTGGGTGAAAGGAGGCTGTGATCTCCCTCGCCTTCCCTTTCATTCCCTTGCTATGATTTAGATGAAACTCTCTTTGCCTAGAAGTTGTCTTCCTACTCCTGAACTTCAGTTTTATTTCTCTTCTTCCCAAGTCCCCCTCTCAATCCCTGGGTGCCCTTGCTTTGGACTAGATCTGTACAGCCTTGGTGTGCACCCCTGTGGAGTAACACCAAGCACTGTTTCTTCCCCCAGGCTTCCTCTGCCCTTTCCTTATGTGTCTCACATGCATCGTTTTTGCTGAAGGTTTTTGCTGCTAGTCATCCCAGGACAGGCTGTCTGCATTTCTGCTTCTCTCCTCAGAAAGCTTGGGAACAATTCAACCAGGAGGCCAGAGGGAGATCAAAGGTCGCTTCAGACTTGCAGGCAAAAGGGTTGATTTGCAGCTCACTTTCTTTTATTTGAACTTAGGGTAGTGTCATTGAAAGAAATAAAATTCAAATGAAGTTTGTACTTTCATTCTTTTATTTGTGTGTACAGTATTTTCCTTCCCTTAATTGGTGGGATTTTGCAACCTTGAAAGAGGATTTTTTGTCTTTGGTTGTGGGTATTTTTTTTCTTGCCAGGAAAATTTTGATGTTGCAACATAGAAAACGCAAGGCTTTGAATACTTGCCCTTTGTTAGAGAAAGAGCTCCATTAAGGGCTCGCATCTTCATACTGTTTATTGATGTGGAAGCCTTTCTTCTGAAGGCCCCTCTTTTCTTTTTCCTTAAAGAAAGGGCAAGAATTCAAATACTCGGGTTTTCCATGTTATAACATCTGTGTATTTAGTTAGGGCACAGAAGAAGGGCTGATAAAAGCCCCAGTGTTTCCCCATCACGTGTTTTTCCCTGAGGAAAGCTCTTATGCTGGGGACAGTGTGGCTGTATCTGAGAAGGAGCAGATGCATCAGAGTGACCAAGTGAAGCATCTGCCTTGCCTTGTGCACAGTATGGGCCCATCATACCTCTTCAGGGTGAGTTGGGATGTGGGAATACAGAACATAAACTGTGGTCCCTGCACTCCATCTGCTCAGTGCCCAGAGTACTCATTCCCCAGCTGAAGCCAGTGTCTGAATGGGGTGCCCTCTCCCACCACACTGCTTCTGGAAGGAATACAAAGACTGTAGGGATGGTTTTCCTCAGCCTGAGATTCTTCAGTTTGACTTGTCAATTCAAATTAAGCTTTCTCTTGAGCTTAGCTACCAAGCTGCTGGGTTTTTCTCTGGCCCCACCTTTTAAAGTGGTCTTCCTTGAGGAGAGGAAAACAAGACTTGGACAGAGAAGTGCCATGAGCCATCTCGCTCTGCAACCCATGGTCTTCTGACAGTGCCACATTCCCAGTTCTTCTACTTGCTCCAGGGACTTCTGTATTTAGGTTAAGAAGTCTAAGAAGCAGAAGATGCCTAGAGTCAGACTCCTTAGGGCTGTTCCTCTACCTGGCACTGTGAACCCATGTTCCTATCTGCCTGCTGACCCATCCAGCCCTCTTAAAGGCTTGCACATGTTCTGGGCTTAAGTAGCCAAAGGGATTTCACTGGACGCTGCTTACAAAAATCAAGTTGTACACATTGTGCCTGCCTTTCTGAGCATGAGATCAAGGCAAGCGAAAAACAACTGCATTCTGTGCTTGAGCTTCACCGTGTGCAGCCACTCTTCTGGATGCTGGAAGGCAAGGTTCTCCGAGAGCCGCACTGAGCTGTGGTCAGGACTGGCTGCAGCAGTGTGTAGTTGCTGCTTGGAACGGGCTGCTGGTGTCCAATCTGGGCAGTGAAATCCAAGGGTTGAAGGATAAAAAAATGGGTTTAGCCTGCCTGTCTGGTCATCTTTGGCCCCTTAGATGCCATGGACAGTGGAGAAACTCTCTTGAGTTGATCTGTACACCTGTCTGCCCAGCAGTGTAAAGATAAAGACATAGGAGGGAATTTTGCCTAGGTATGAGAAGAGGAGAGGAACTCACCTGCACAACCAAATCAGAGCACCCCAAAGGCTGGGAAGGCTGTGTTTGAATCTGAACTTCATCCAGCCTAGGCTTTAGAAAAAGCAATGCTGTGACTTAGATTTCACAGTATATCTCTGCCCTTGGCTTAGATTTACCTGCTTGTACCTCCAGGTGGGCACTCAGACCACTGTCAGTTGTAGAGACATTGCCACATAAAGTAAATGGAAGCACTGAGTGCTTCTATTTTGGGACACAAATTCTTGTATATTCCTGGGCTTCTGTGTCTGCTCAGAGGTGCTCTCTAAGTAGCCACGATCTTGCTTAACCCATCAGAATTCACAGGAAAATGGTGTGTAAAGCTGTATGGGGGCAGGATTCAATTAGCAAGGAGTTCATCACGACAGCTGGGTTCACATCCATTGGAAAGTGGAAAAGGCCATCTCTTCACTCAGCAGTCTCTTACTGGCAAAGCAGGAGACCTTCCTGCTGGGCTCTTACAGCCTAATTGCTCTTAGTTTAGTCTCCAGCTGATTGCGTGATAGCTCTGTAAAATGGCTTTGCCCTCTTTTGATATCTGTTCCTAGCCAGACATAGTCCTTGGCTTCTCTCTCCTCGATCTTTAACCAAACCCTTTTGTTAATGTTCCCCCTTGCTTATTCTTTGGTCAAGTTTGTGGGAACTTCACCAAGTTTGCTGTTGGAAGTCCTTGGTCATGCACTGCGCAGCCTATGAATCTGATTTCAGTTCTTGGAAGAGTGTAGGGGAAACCCGCTGTGCTTTAGTCCAGCCTTGTTTCCACGTTGGCTTTTATGCACTGCCAATGGGGCAACTGCCAGTAAGAGGCAACTGCTGGTTTGAAGTGTACCAGGGGAGGAGAGAGTTCACAGTTCTTTTCTGTTTGTGATTATTTCTAAGTCTTCTGGCATCTTGTCTGCGGAAACGGGAACTTTAAAAGAAGGTGAATGCTTGCTAACATACTAAATCTCCTTACCCCTTCGGGAAGCCAGCCAAATCACCTTCTCCTAGTTTCACCTTCCTAAGGTATGTCCTTGCCACTTTCCATTTTCCCATAGGTAAAAGTCTTCCTGAAGCTTTTATGCCACAAGATTACACCAGAAGCCAAGCTGCTTGCCTCTGGCCCTTTTTCTGTGCTGATGCTTCCCAGGATGTGGTCCCGTCCTGCCGACAAAGGGTTCAGATCTCACTCTCCTCTCTCACTGTTTAAAATTCATGTAGCACAGAAGTGTTAGACTGGGGGGAGGTTCTCTTTATGGAGAGCACAATTAAAGTTAAAACAAGAACTTTCTCTGGCCATCCACATGATGCTTTACTTCGCATGAATAACCTATCTGAGATTAACTGAAACCTCCACTGCTGCATGTCTTTTTACTTGCATTTTGAAAGTGCCATTTTAAATGCTGCCTGGACTTGCTCACCTTTCTACGAATGCTGCAAGTGAATTCCCTTTAAATAGCACCTGCTGACACAGCAGCTCTGCCTGTGTTTAGTGTGATGCCATGGCTGCGATCCAGGCAAGGTAGGAGTGCCAGGAGCACAGCCCTGTGCTGTCCCTTGGGTATCCCAACAGACACCCCCCCAGTGCTCATCTCCTGCCCTTCTGCAGGGGATGCAAAGCTTTGGAGGGTCAGCAGCTGGGGATGGGTTGGTGGGTGCAAGAGCAGAGCTGGATGCTTCTCATGTGTTTCATGGGAGGTTTCCAAATATGCCAAAGTGAGGGGAAGTCCCTAAGCAAATTACCATGCAGAATACAGCACATCCATCTCCACCTTTCTGCCCACGGCTTGTGCTTGGGCACCTGCCTTGTCCTGAGGGGGAGCGAGGGCAGGAGAGCCCAGCCCCCTGCAAGAAGCTGTCCTATTCCACCCCAAGTTGGGTATGTGTGTTGGAGAGGGGAAGGGAGTTTGTGTTCTTCGGTGTGTGTTTGTGTGTCTGTTGGTTCTCAGCTCTCAGCCCTGCCCTGCCATTGCGTCCAGCTGGTGCAGGAGTCAGATGAGGGCAACCCAGCTTCTCCTTACAGGTTGGGCAGGTAGGAAGGATTAATTTCCTCTTCTATCCTAGCCATGTGGCCCTGGCTCTATTCCATGTTAACAATTCTGCCCAGGGCACAGAAATTCACCAGCACATGTAATGTCTTTGGGTTGTTTTTCGTTTTCCTTTTTATCTTTTTTTTTTTTTTTTTTGTACAAGCTCTTTTTGTAGAAGCTCTTTTCACTTTAAGGGCTCATGGAAACAGACATTCAAGACCATCTAAGGCAGGTGAATGAATGAGGCTGAAGGCTTTAAAAGGCCTGCCATCACCAAGTAAGGTCTCCAGGTCCTCCAGTGTAGTTGTCTTTCTTCCAGACATATAGTGATGGTGTGTGAGCTGGCTTGTGGGGTGTGCTGTGACATGCAGCATGTCTGCCTGTGGCGACCCATGCTGATTCAGCAATTAACACCAGCAGCAAAGTGGGCTCTATCCTGGCCCCATCTGGAAAATGGGGCAGCCTGAGTACTTACCCCTGCAGGGAACATCATGCTAGGACTCTGGGCCTGCTCAGACTAGAATAACCCTTATCAGGACCTGCTGCTCTGTCAGCAGTGTGCTTGCACCACAGTTTCCATCCACTGGTGCCCTGGGCTTTCCCCATCACTTGTGGGCAGCAGATACTTGTGTATCTGTGTCTGTACAGTGGAGGCAGAAACAGTTTTCCCACCCAGCCCAGTTGATTGGTATGTGAAAGCATTCCCAGTCATCATTAAGGTGTTTGCATCTAGGATACAATGATGCATTAGGACTATTACTTCTGAGCAGATGATGGACTTTGAGCTCATGCTGCATCTGTACTGGCATTGCCTAAACTGATAAACTCCTCTTGGACCCTTCTCCTGCCAGTCAAAATCCTAGAAATGTACAAAGCCAAGGTACAAGATTTGGCACTGATGTGTGTATCAGTATGTGGTGTTTACCCAGAAGGCTCATGTATCTTGCTCCACATGTGGTCCATGAAGTAGCTGATGGGACCCCCTGCAAAGCAAAAGATGGAGAACCAGTGAGTTATGGTCACATTAGAGAGGAGGTTAATCTAATGGGGAACAGCATCTGGGTTGATGATACAGCTGGGGTGTTCTAGGGAAGCATAGATTTAGGCATTGTCAATGCATGGAATCATGATTGCTGTATATGTAAGTCACTTAAAGCTCTTCCACCACTTTCAATGAGCTTCTCAACATCAGCACACCATGTGGGACTAAATATTTAAGGGGAATACAGTCTTTCTCTGAAAGCACCTAATTGTGTAGAAATAACATCCAGGTATTGAGGAAAGGACAATGCTTGTAACTATTACTCTGGGTCATCTCCCAGCTCTGCTTCACCATGCACTTTGTAGATCGTCCCTGACATTTAAACTGGCACTTGCTTACTCTTCCAGTCTTGGGTTTTTCCATACAGGGAACGGAGAGAGCTGGGAGAGGGAAAGATGGAGGATTGTGAAATACTTTAAGCCATACCTTGCCAGAGGAGTAACTCCGCAAGTTCAGTGGTCAGCATTTGGTACTGGAAAATGAAAGTAAAATCCATGTAGTCTTCTTCCCCTCCATCCGCTCCCAGCATAGACGCGTGGTGAGTGGGGTCTGGAAGTGTTTTTTGTTTTGTAACAAGAAACCACCTTGTCTATCCAATTTGCTTTCATCAAATCTTGCAGCCCTTGAGAGAACCAAGCCCAGAGGAGGCAGAAAGGCCATTTAGGACACATAGCGGTGACAGCAGCTGCAGTTCCTCACAGTAACGAAAAACCTTTGTCTCTTCTGTCCTAGTTCTGGATACTGCAGGCCAAGAGGAGTTCAGTGCAATGCGGGAGCAGTACATGAGAACTGGAGATGGTTTTCTTATAGTCTACTCGGTGACGGACAAGGCTAGCTTCGAGCATGTGGACCGGTTCCACCAGCTGATCCTCAGAGTCAAGGACAGGTGGGTGCTGTGGAGCCAGGTGTTGCCTGACCCTCCTCCTGGAGACCTTGCCATGTGGGTGATTGCATGACTCGCCCTGCATCTTTCTATGCGGGTTTGTGGACCGACATAAGAGGACTAAGTGGTTTACCTCTCCTGATAAACATGTAGTGCTTTCAACGTGGAAAAGTTCAGTAGTGTTATGATGGAGTGAAAATGGGTCTGGAAGGGAGAAACTCCTGACAGAATGGTCTAGCAGAGCAGTGTGAGAAAGGCAGATCAGACACCTTTGAAGGTAACCAGTTTGGCTGTGAAGAGGGAGCAAAGACACCCTGTGCACAGTGCAGGCACTTTGGGAACACCAGCAGGGAGTTAGCAAGCATTCATTCAGACCTAATCTTTTAGTGTGTCCTGTCAGCATCCTCCCTTCCCTGGCTTCAGTTTCTGCCAAACAAACCTCAGAAGGTCCTTCATGATTTGAGTCTGTGAACAAGTGCCTTGAGAGAGATAACACCTCATGTTGGAAGAAAGCGTATTTCTTGCAAGGGGTGTAATGCAGTTAATGCATCATGCTCTGCAGCAACCATTTTCAATCAATAAAACAATGCTGCATAACTGGGGAAAAAGCAAGAGAGATTGTCTGCTCCCCTCCTTCTGCATTCATGGGAGAAGGTAGTGCTGGGAGTTTAGCTGTAGTAAGGAAATGTGTCCTGAGAGAATGAGGGGAAACTGCCAGTTTATCTCTGAGATAACTCCCTCTTCCCATCCGGGTTCAAGAGGCGATGAATCCATTCTCACTGGGTGGGGTGTGAATTAAGCCCTTATATGTCTGCAGCTTTGAAACACTTAGTTTTTCCATTTATAATGGCTTTTAATGATGAAAGTAATCAAGAAAAGCCACCAGAGGGTTCAGGCCTCGTTGCTGACTTCCTTTCGCAGCCTGAATAACTTCCCCACAGGAAGGGTTGGACCCATATCATGTGAGGTTGACAGCAGACAGCTCTTCCAGTAAAGCATCCAAAGCGGAGCCCACAAGAGTGAAAAGTAAAGGAAAACCCACCCTTTGATTTCATCTAAATGAAGAAAAATGTCAGTCACTCAGTCTGCCTCCCAGATCACAACAGTCTTTTCTTCACTGCCAGCTCAGCTTGGGGCAAATTAAATCTGTTTCTGAAAGCTGAAGAAGACGGGACAGTGTTTCCTGTAACCTGCCCCAAACCAATGTCATTTTAATCTAATTTAACTTTGAGAAAGTACGATGCAGTATTCATTGTTTAGCTCTGGGCTGAAACTTTTACCCCTCCGTACACTTTGCAAACACTGCAGCTGGCGTCTGAGAAGCAGGAAGTGAAACAGGCTAATGAAGTTGTTTTTGTTTCCCTGCTCAACACCACCGAAGCGTGAGGAGCTCGATACTTCATCCAAAACCTGAGCTCGTACAGAAAGTCAAGGCAGTAGGAGCAGCGTCAGTAAAGAAAGCGTCCTGCCAGACCCGCAGGTAGCTGTGAGCAGAGCATTGCCCTGGTTTTGGCAACGTAAAAATCCAGAGGAATTGCAGGCTGATGCTTTAGCTGAGCTGTTCAAAGCCTTCCTCCTGTTTCCTTCCATAACCTTCATTACAGTAAAACTTCCAACTGTAGTAGCTTTGTCCAACCAGCAATCAGATGGCTTAAAACAGGGAACAAAGTCCCCACAGAGTTTTATGCCTGATGTAAACAAGGCAAATGAGATACCGTCCAAATGTAATCCCATTCTTATCAGCGTGCTGCAAGCCAAAAAGAAATCGAATAATCCAGACAAGCAAGTGTTTTGCTCCAGAGTGATCAGAGTCAAGATATATCAATGCTCAGGTATTAAAATTAAATCAAGGCCACATTATCAGAATGAATAACTGTAAGACTCATTTAAAATGCAGAGTGCAGTATGGTATTTTTTCAGCCAGAGCAGTGGGCAGCATGCCAGAGGGAAGATGGAGCCCTTATCGTCTCGATGAAAAATGACACAAAAATGCTGTTTGAAAATCCAGAGTTACTCAGGGAAGTGTTTTACACAGAAATTAGTATGGCCAGCTGCTCCTTACCCCAATAAAATCAGCTCTGTTACAGCAGAGAATGCTGAAATCATTTTAGGAAGGTTTAAAGTTAAATATAAGAAAATAATACTACAATAACTATCAATTACCAGAAGGGACCTCCTCCCTCCTAGCAGTGGGTAAAGGCCATGCAGCATGACTTTGTGTTCTGTGTCATGAAGCCAGAGGAGAGGTTCCCAGATGGGAGGTGGGGTGGGCAGCAGCTGCACTGCCAGAACCTCCCATGGCACAATCTGCCTTGGTTCCATTTAATCACCAGAGCTGTGGGGATTCCTACCAGGGGAGAGCCTGATCCCCACACGTTGTCATGAGAGCCTTGCACGGGATGTGCTGTGGATAGGTGGGTGCCTTCTCAGGTGGTGGCTGAAGACTGTCACTTACACACCTGGTAGAGTAATACTGAGAGTATTATTACTGAGGTAGGTGGGTTTGGTACAAAAGGATGGTTGTTCATCAGGTTTTTGTTCCAGGATTAGAAGAAGGAGATGGTAGTTAATAGCATCTGGAAGCTTATCAAGACTCTTTTGTTCCCCCCAGCCTCCTTCCAGCTATGACTGTCACTCTTTCAATTAGTCTGGAGCTAACAGCTGATGGGGATCTTTGCTCCTAATCCTTTTCTCCCCTACTTCATGTCCCTCTAAGCACCAACTTCCAGAGTCCATCTTTTCTTCCCCCACAGTTACTCTCGGTGGACAACCAGGACATGAACTGACACCAGTTCCTCCACCATACCTCATTACCTTGAAGTGATGAGCAGCTGCCAAGTTATGCAGTTGCTGAGATGCCTTAACTGTTACAAACCAGTCCCAATCTCCTGTTCAATATCTGTCTCTATGTCTCAGTTAATTTTCTGACTAATTCTGTAGTTGTTTCTTCACCTAGTTGGATCTGCAGGCTTAGCTATTATCAGGCATTGCAAAAATGATGACACTAAGTCCCTGAAGTGCTTGCAAATAAGAATGAATGTGTGCATGCATGCAACTTGTCAAGTAAATTTTTGTAGTATGAACATACACATACCACAGTCTAGGAGCTGATGTGTGTTCGTTTGGTCTTTCTTTATATTTCACTACATGTATGTGGTGTGTCTGTAGCTGAAAACATTAGACGATGTCAGCATCAGAAAGTGAAACTTATGCTCAGCATTTTTTATTGCAGTCTGTTAATAATTGGGTGGTGGTTTTGATTTTTTCCAGAGAGTCCTTTCCAATGATTTTGGTGGCAAACAAAGTTGATCTAATGCATTTACGGAAAATTACAAGAGAACAGGGAAGAGAAATGGCAACAAAACATAATGTAAGTTTGTGGGATTGTTTAATTGGTTGTTGTAAGTCCCATTACAGGCATTCAGAATTGAATTCTCTGCTCATTTGGAGCTGAATCTCTTACATTTCTCTTACAATCAAACATTTGCAATTACGTTTTCGACTACTTCAAAGTAGTAGCTATACAGTTTCCTTTCAGTAGGACCAGTTCATCACTGAAGCTAGGCCCTCTGCTGTGCACCAGGCTGTAGCAGAGCTGTAGCCATCACAAAGCTCTGTCTACAAGGTGTCCATGAGCAGTGAGAAGTGTGAAACGTTCAAATGGGGGAAGAACGTGCAGTCTCCCGGAGTGAAAAGGCAAAACTGGGTATTAGGAAGTATACCCAGGGGTCTTTAGGAAGTGAGCTTGTTAAAGACAATGACGTTGCAGGGCTGTTAAACCTATATACATCTGGCCCACCATCTTAGCTGGGTATTATTTGTGCCATAGTATAACCTGAGAAATTGGTTTTGGATGGGTGTAGATCACATGCTACTCCACTTATCGCTTCTAAATGCCAGCAGTCCTGAATACCTGGATGGAACTGAATGGAAAGGTAAAGCCAAACAAGCCTGAGACCTCTTGGCAGCTTGCTGTGCCTAAATGGCAAGCTGTGCAGCATTTCTAGACAAACCACACTGGGAGCTTGGCAGGGCAGGTTCACTCCCTCTCCAAGGAAGCTCCTTTCTGTTGGAGCCAGGGCACCTAAACTGCAGCACAACATGTTGCACCCATCTGTATGCGCATGCTTTGGAAAAGGCCGTGTACAAAAATACCTTATCAGAGTCAGTTTTATAAATCTGCCAGCGTGCTGGACAAGCACTCTAGGAGGCCCCATCTGGCTGTCAGACTTTGAAGGGGAAGATCATTTTACACTGAAGGGGAATTGTAGTCATGAAATATTCATGCAGTAGTCCTAATAAAATGTGGCAAGCAAGAATTTTTGGCAAGTGCTCATCTTTCAACAACCTTCGGCTATTTTCATGTCTGCAAGCACAGCTTAGGGGGAGGGAACATCTGATGACATGAAGTCTATGATTATTCTTCCCCAAACCTGGAGCTCTAATAGCAGCTGTTTTGCCTGGTGCTTGTTCTAGGCCTTTTGTAAGCACTTGCTGACCTTGCACTGAGCGTGAAGTTGTTGATAACAGTGTCATGACAACACTTTGTTTACCTGTACTTCCTTGGTCTCTTAGGCACACTATTTCTCCAGCCTTTAGGGTTTTTCATTTTGAAACTGGTTTGCTACCAACATGTAGGCTGTTACTAATCTCTTCCATGATATGCTTCTCACCTCCAGATTCCCTATATAGAAACTAGCGCCAAGGACCCACCTCTAAATGTTGACAAGGCTTTCCATGATCTCGTAAGGGTGATAAGGTAAGCTGCAAACTCTTAACTTGCTCACTGCCCGTGGATGGGACATGTAGGAGCCCTGGCCCAGAGAGCCACAATCTGACTTTTGGGGAGCAGGGGCCAGGTAGTTTGGTTGGGGGTGAGAGATTTTTGGGGTTTATTGAACTTTCTTGACCTTTATCTGCATAGGGATGTTACTAGTACTTGGTTACCCTTGCAGGACATCAGTGCTAGGCATGTTGAGAACTAGCTATGGCTGTGATGAAAATATATTATTCAACAAACAGTGCAAAGCCTACTATAATAATCAGCTTTAAAAGGCCAGCATTAAAAGCTCTGGACCATTACTTTGGGTTTTCATAGCTTTGTCCTCTCAGGGTCTCATGTTGCCAGAGGTTGAAAACAACTGGCAAAATTCTACAAAATTCCAATGTTGTAGGTGACTTCTAACATTTTCTGCTCACTAAATGGAAAAAATTAAGCCGCTTTGTATGAGAAACAGCATGATCTAATGGCTAAGCCACAGGTTTCCTCCTCAGACTGCAGAGGTTTGTTCCCAGTTTTGGCATGAACTGCCTTCGCTCTCTTCGCTGGCCCTCGGGCACACCCCTGCTCTGGCTGCTGGTGGGAAGGGACTGCCTTCCAAAATCCCGGCTGCCCTGCAGGAAAAGAGCTGCACACACATCTCGGCATCTTGGCTGATAATCTCAAATCTCTCAGAGAAGATTTGTTTTTCTGACACCAGTTGTCTGCCAGATTTTTCTGGGCCCTCATTTTTCATGTTTTGGGAGGGCGCTGAGCTGAAATCATGCTCCTCCCCGCCGTGCAGTCAAAGTGCCTCACTCGGCAATTAAACCATGATGCATTTATTCACAGCATATCTGTACTTGTGAATATCTTAGCACAGCCTCAAGTCAGCCTCTATCAAAAGCAGATGGTACTGCCCACTCTTCCCACATGTCTCAAAAGCAGGGGGCAGAAAGTCTTTGGAGAACTACAGAGCTGAGCTGGAAATGTCCCAAGCTATTTCCTAACTGTTCTGTAACTCGGCATTAGCTCGCTAAATATTACTTTTGTGTTACAGCGAGCTCTTACCACCATCTATTCTACTCTGGGCAAAAAAAACAAACAACAAACAACATAGTCAAAATAAGATTTTGAGGCTCTGTTTCCTTTCTCTACGTAATGTGACTCCAGACAGGCTGGAAGGAGCATTGTAATGAGACATCACTAAATTCAAGCCCCGAAAATGCACTCCATAACCTCAAATCTAGGTGACACACCTCAGGACCCTGAGTAGTTACTATGAAAGCTATTGCCAGCCAGGTGAAATCCCCCATGGCATCAGAGGCACCAGAGATGTTCACAAGAGCTGGAAATTGGGTTAAGTCAGAGATCATAGAGATACTGTGTGCTGTTTGGTTTGGTTTTGTTTTTTGTTGGGGTTTCTTTGTTGTTGACAGTTAGACATGATGATCTTGGAGGTCTTTTCCCACCGTGGCAACTCCGTGATCTAGCTGGTCATTTGCCACAACGTAACTTTACTTAATCTTTGGACATTGCCAACTGTCCACAGCCGTAGGATGTATCACCCACCAAGTATTGATTTTTGGAGTTTTTTAAAGTGAGTTTTTCCAATAAAATGTAACTTTATAGCTCCTTAATAACAGTGTCATTCCTGGAGTGCTTTACAAATGTAGAGACTTCTCAGAGCCCCTGTGAGTTTGCAGGGTGAGAACTCTTATTCAGGGTTGGC
Organism: Actenoides lindsayi; assembly: GCA_025331215.1. Classification (NCBI taxonomy): domain Eukaryota; kingdom Metazoa; phylum Chordata; class Aves; order Coraciiformes; family Alcedinidae; genus Actenoides; species Actenoides lindsayi. Next base: position 28,610 of record WTSP01001826.1, on the reverse strand, counting down.
ACTGTTTGTGCTCCTTGTACTTGGCTGATTCCCAGTTTATTTAGCATCATGCAAGAAACTGTTGTCTGGAAGTAATCCAGAACGGAGTGGAGTGATTGAGTCCACCTGGTAGATTTATTTTTTTTTAACTTCTTGAAACCCCTTTTGTGCTGCAGCAGTGTGTACACAAGGACTATCACAGCAGAAAACTTGAGTGGATGAGGGACATGGTTTTCTGGATCCCTAAAACAGTTCCAGAACACCGTGAACAGCTTGTGGCTGCTTAGCATTTATCCAAATTGACTTTAAAGTATTTTTTTTGTTTCAGCTATTTAGTTTTGAGCTTTAAAGTTTTGTGTTTTTCATGCCTCCAGCCTTCATGCTTGCTGAAAAAAAAAAAATCTTATTAGTTAAAGCTGAGTTTTTCAGGTGGTTGCAAGCATTTGGGAGTGGAGGCTGTTAGCAAAACACCAGCTAAAGCCATAATGATTTGTCCCCCGGCCATGTTTCATCCTGGTCTGGATAACTTGATCTAAACACTCAGTTTAGTGCCTGGCATCCTACATAGCAAAGAAGCTGGTTTTGAACTATTCAGACTTTCAGGCTGGTTATTTAGACACTGTTTGAATCTATGAAAGCTGCTGGTGTTTCTGTGGTTTATCTTGCAATAAAATCTAAGTTTACGGGCTGCCTATTGGGTGGTTAAACTACAAAGCCTTCATCTGTTAAATGTGCACCACTGGGCTGAGTGGCTGCTGCAAACTGGTACAGTTGCAAACAGGCGTTTAGGCAATGCCTCATCTTGATGAAAAGGGAGAGCACCCAACATAATGTGAGCTTGCTCACAACCCACCTGACTGATGAGGAGGTACCGCGGTGCCGTGCAGGAGGTCTCAGCTGTGTGTTTCTGGTGGCTGTGACTTCAGACTGCCGAGGACATCTTTCTGGTCTCAGCTTGCTCTCCATGCTCTGATGCTCTTCACAACTTCCAGGGGAGGCCAGAACCCCATCCACAGCAGACTATTTCATTGTTATTTTTTAGTCACCTTCCATAACCAATTCCACAGCAGCGCAGCTGGCTAAGGGCAATGTCGGCTGAAACCCTCTTTCCAGGAGGGTTTGTTTCTCTGTGCACTTTGTATCTTTTTCAACCTCTTCCCTAATGAGTGTTAGCAGTAGCGTGATAGATGACAGTTGCATTGCTTAAGAGCATCTCTGCTTCTCAGAGCAGCCCCCCGGCAGAGGAGGAAGCAGCAGATCACCCGGAGCGACTCAAGGCATAGTGCCCTGGCAGGACGTACATCCCCGCTGTTGGACTTAATGTTTGTTTATGGCTTCTTTCCTCCTTCCTTAAAAACACGAGCGGTTCTCTTGTTAGCTGTGTGGCATGAAAAGCCATGTGGTGGTGGAAGGGCATGTGGTGATATATATGTAAATATACGCGTGCATTAAAATATACATATAGCCAGTTCTACTGGCTGCCCAGGGCTCTGGAAGCTGATGTCTGCCCTTGCCTTGCGTCTCACCCGCTTACTTTCCTTTCTGTCTCGCAAAACAGGCAACAGATCCCAGAGAAAAGCCAGAAGAAGAAGAAAAAGACCAAATGGCGGGGGGACAGAGCCACGGGCTCCCACAAACTCCAGTGTGTGATTTTGTGACAGGAACTCCTGGGAGTGCCTTGGACTCCTCCCTCCTTCCCCCTTGACGCACTGCCAACCCAGGCGAGGAGCAGCAGCGCGATGCCTGCCCGGCCCCGCTGCCCCCCCAGAGTCCCCACAGTGGCTGCAGCCTGGAGGAGGTGGCTCCAGGGGGTCCGGACCCTCATGGAGGGGGGCTGCATGTTGAGACTGGTGTGGGAGCCGCGTGAATGGGAGGCGGAAGGGATCAGCAGGACCTTGACTCTGGAACATCCCCAGCGCCTTCCAGGGGCCTCCACAATGTTTATTTAAAGAAAAAAAAAAGGGGGGGGGGGAAGAAAAAAGAAAAAAAAAAAGGAAAAAAAAAGTGTTGGTTTTATCTGCAAACATTTCTCCTTGTGACCCATTTCTGAACAGCCATGAATAGCCCCCCTGTTTGGTACAGTCGTCTGTGTATTTGTGGGGGAAGGGAAAGGGCTTTTCTTTTCTTTCTCTAATATTTTTTTTTCTTCTTCTCCTTTCTTGTTGTTTGCTCGGCGAGTGCTGGGTTGCACAGAAACACGGCCAGGGTTAGATTTTTTGCACTGAACTCTCTCTTAGGCGGCAGTGCCAAAACACGACTTCATATGAAAGTGCATAGATTTGGAGGAAGAAAATGAATTCCAGCTGCTCTGGGTGCTCCAGACATTGTGTCAGACTCTGGAGGGCAGCCAGCTCACAGACCATAAACTCCAGCTTAGGAAAGGAGGTTTGAGCTTGGATTATATATATTTTTTTCTTACCCTTTGTCAAGAGGTTTTGTTTCTGGTTTGTAATTTGGGGCATGTCAAACTTGAGATGTTTTGTTAACCTGGAAGTATTTAAATTAAAGTAATTTACAAATGGAAGGGTATGTCATCTTTAAGTGGGGGGGGAGGAGAGGGGGGGAAGGGAGAAGGGAAGTAAAACCTGAACTGACTTTGTTATCTGGGTGTTAAATTTCTCCCTCATAAATGTGTGCAAAGTGGTGTGATCTAAATCCCTCTTTATTATTCCTTAACCTTTCCCTGCAAAGCTGCTCTCGGGTACATGAATTGTTTTGTTTCTCCCAGGCTCATCTCTCATACAAAAAAAATAATTCTGTTTGTAGGCTTTGGCTCAGTGTTTCTTCATTTCTTCTCCCTCCATCACAGAGAACTGGTGAAGTTTGAAAATAATTCAAGTGGGATGTGTCTCTTCATAAGCTTACTGTATCTAAAATGTCTCCCTGAAAACAGCGAAGACTAAATATCTTTATGCCGTATGAAAAGGCAAGGCAGAAAGCCTGCAGCCATTCAAGCAGCCATCTGTGAGACCAGAAATATGGTTGTGCACATCCTGGAGGGGTCACATTTTCTTTCACACCTTTCCTAGCACTACAAATTGCGGCAGCAAATTTTTCTTTAATTTAATGGATTGTCATCTGCTGGACAGAAGCCATCGACTCCATTCACAGGGTCACCAAATCCATTTAAAAGTAACAACTTGATTTTCATCATCTTGAATCCTATTCAAATATGCTTTATGGGCATGACTTGAAATATTGGCAGAGTATGAATGTCTAAGATTTATGTGTCTGAGTGCAGAAAATCCAGGAATTGGATATTGAAGATCCCTTCAAGATGGTGCATCATCACAGATGTAGTTGTTTATGTTTGTCTTTGCAACGTATTTGCCACCGCATTTTATTTCTTGACTCTTTGCCAGGCCACCTTTTAAAATGGGAGTGGACTGCTGATTATTTTTCAGGTGAGTGAGGCTAATGAAAACATTTTCCTAGTTTATCCAGTCTTCATCACAGCCAGAAGATGGCAAATGTCTGTGGCTGGCTCAGCAAGCCGCTTACTGTAATGCTGACTCCGCTGCCTCCGACCCTTTTGTGTGATGACAGATGCTGGGGATGGATTAAGGAGGGGGATATTAGAAAGAAATATCTTTCATGGACTCTTAACATTGGAAGCGGGCCATATGCTTCAGTAAAGTTGCAACACCCTGTGTCAACTGAGATCTGGCTCTAGACCATTGTACCTTTTCTCCCACTATATTGTTTCCTTGTTGTCTGAACTGTGGTGACTGAAACCAACTGGGTCAAATCACGGCTCTTGAGACCTGTCACTGGCATCCAGGGCTGAAGAGCTCCCCGTAGGCATCTCATTTGTTCTGCCTTGAAAACCTCTAGTAAATCAGAAGGTATCTGGTATTTGCAACCAACCTAATTTGCTGTAACCCCCATTACCACTTTTCCTGCCAGAATCCCTGTCTAGCCTGACTACTGGCTTATTCATTTTTTAATTACACACATCTAATGCTATGGAATATACACACAAGAAGATGATGGCATTTGCAAGGAGCCCTATTAATACCCCTTGGAGCCCTTCCACTTAAAAATAAACCTGATTTCTGCTGAAACCACTCATCTTTATTATTTTTATCTAAACCCTTGGGAATACTCGCTTGAAAACAGCATGTGTGTATCTTGAGTCACATCTGCTGGGTACTCAGCACTGCATGTAAGAAATTATCTGCTTTTTTTGATGCATCTTAATTGTTTCTTCAGCTTCTTTAGCAACTAACGGCTATTGCAGAATAACAGGGAGGAGGAGAAAGAAGCAGATTAACAACTGATTACAAATAGTGGCAAATGGGGAAAGTATACGTCTTCTATGTTCATCGACCTGTTTATATTAAGGAGTGTTTTCCAACAGGGATCACATCTCTAACGAGTCTAGGGTGCTCAAATTAGCAAGGTATATAAAGCCTACTGGCATCTAACTTGCCCTTTCATATTCAGGGCTGTTAGGAAACTGAGAGCACCTTCTCTCCTGTACACAGCACCTAGAGATCTGAGTTGTGAGACACTGGTTGGTGGTACGTATGCTACAGAAAGCATCAACTGTGTCGGTGGGCAGCTTATTTTTCTGTGAAGCATCCAGTAGATAGGGTCTTTTTTGCTGTGGTCAGAGACAGTCTGAAGAAGGGTCCTTGTAAGGGTGTGCTTGGTGCTTGTTTGCCAAAGAGCTGATGGTCCAAGTGACCTAGCATCACTTTCAGCCCCTAGGTAAATCTGCATTCACTTGTCTCAGAGCAATCTAGTTCCTCTTCTGCTAAATAGGAATTTAGAAGGTAGAGCTGGCTATCGCCTTACCTTGCTTTCAATTTATACTTCCAAACAAAATGAAAAGAGAGATAAAACCTAGCAGATTTACTTTGATAATCAAATGGCTTCCATTTTTCATTTTAGACACTGGATATTTGTAAAACAACAAAAAGTATTCTTAAGCTACACAAGTTTTGGCTTTGTAAAGGTGCTATCCCGTCCCCAACCTGGGATGTCTTCCCAGCTGTATCACTGTCTTCAGGTAAATTGTGTTGCTGTTTCATCCTTCAGGTCCTTCTGCCTATAAAGCAGACACTGGCTTGTTTTCTTACTGGTTTTTGAGATACATGGCATTTATTGTACAAGCAAAGTCATCCATCTGTCTACCTTTGTCTCTCATTTAAGGAAAATGTTGGGTGGGAAGGAAGAGAATGAAAAGTACCTGGCTGAAATAAACACATTTTCCTCTGGCAGGAGCAGAAGCTTTAATTGTCCCCCTCTGCCTGCCAATTCTAAATAGAACAAAAGCCTGATAACATCAAAACCAAACAAATTCCACCTGTGTAGGCCTGCAGGTGATGGGCTTCCTACAAACCTGCTTTCTTGGCTCTCTTTGCCAAGGCCAATGCTATTGATGGCAAAGCTGCTCAGTGACAACCTGGGTACATCTAAGTAAACCGTGTTCCAATGATAGTGCTCTGCAGAAAAATGCTGGAGATTATGAACAAGAGCTTAACAAGAGGCTGAAATTGCTTGGTTTGGATCAGACGATTCAGTTTACCAAGAGGCCATTGCAGTATGTTGCTCTATTCCTTAATCTGTCATCATTAATTTTGGCTGGCTCTTTAAAACCTACAGCTGTACTAGAATTTGTAAACTGGGATAGGCTGAGAGGTTTAGACATACATGTGTCTCATCTCGAGGAGACATGAGTGTTACTAGGCACGGAGAGGACAGCATTGTAATGCTAGCTCAGGCTTTTCCTTTTTTTTTTTGTTGTTATTTGTTTGTTACCATCCTAAGGCTAGAAGAGACTGCCCAGAGCCTTGTTCAGCTCCAGTGATTTCAAAGGATGGTCACAAAATTCTGCTGAAGTGCTTGGGAAGGAGGCAATCCCTTCAAAGCTCTGCTAGGAGTAGAGTACAGTGAGGAACAGAGAGTATAAGAGTGCTTTCAGAGACACAACTTGGGGACTCCTACAGATGTCAGGGTTCAGGTATGTATTTACTAATGTGAGAGAGAAAGGGCTTGAGAGAAGTCTGGCATTAGAGAAATAGCCAAGCCCCTGTGAGAACTGCCACATCAACCCGTGTACCTGGGACTGGACAGAAAAGGTCTGTTTCTGGAAATCCACATTCTGAGTTGGGGCCCAGTGGCCAATCTGCTCTGCTGTAGGTTGGACAGAAAGGAGAACCTTTAGTGCATGTGTGAAGTACTGCATGACAGCTACACAGCAAACATTACAGTCGAAAAGAGACAAAGGATGCTGAGGCACAGGGAGAGTTGCAGTTCTTGGTAACTACTCCCTATGCTGGGAGGTCTGCTGGGGCCAGTGGTCCCAGTGGCTCCCTTTTGTGTCTTGCATATGTGTATTTAATGCCATGTGAGATACCTTGGAGTATCCAGGGCATTTGCCTGGAAAGTTTTAGATGTAACACAAGACCTATGGGAGATCTGTTCCTTTCTGGAGCAACATCTAGCAGCCAGCTAAGGTTCGTCTGAGCATTTGAAATTACTCCAAATGCATATCTTAGAGCAGCTAGTTGGTGGTTTGAGAGCCCTCTTCTACTTCATAGCAATGCTCTGAGTAAAGTTTGTGGCTATTTCAAGTATCAGTGGATATTCTAGCTCTTCTTCTGTGAAGTTAGCTCACCTGATTTTGAGGTACTCGACAAAGCATCAAAACAAAGCCTGAATTTTTGCAAAATGTATTAACTGCATCTTGCGGCCTAAGCAACCTCAGGAGTATCACTTGCACAATTAGCCTGTAAATAATTCAATATTTAGCTATCGGGGATTCCATCAATATTATGCAGACTTTTTGCTTCTTCTTCTCTTGCATGCAAGTGAAATAAATATTTCATGGATGATCTCACAGATATGGTTTCTGGGATGACATGGGACTTGCTTGCAGCAGAACAGAGCAGAGAGATGACTCGGCTTGTGCTGAATTCTGACAGAGACGAGAAGCAGCAGAACAAAGGTGTGCTCTGCTTTGTTGGGTTTTTTTCCCACCGCTGTGGCAAATTGCTGCTGCTTCCCTCCAGCTCCAAGAAGTCACACGTAAGTGGCTAGCAAATCAGGCAGGCCAAGCCATTGGCAGGAGAAACGTGTGTCCTGCATGTGAGTACAAGGTGTGGGTGCTGCGCTGCTGCAGTGTGCGGTGCCAGAGGGAGCGGGACAGGAGAGCAAGGCTCATGCTCAGCTTGTGAGACCTGCCAGGTCAGTGAGCACTGGGGTTAGGGGTTAGCTCACAACAGTTATGGGATGCCCAGCGATGCTGAGTGCAGAGTAGAGACAGGCAAAATCCCTTAATCCTAGCAGATTTGGGACAGCTTTTTTATTTCTTTTGAATTGAGAGGTCCTTTTGTCAAATCCTGGGGGACCAGCAATATCATACCAAGCCCAACACAGCAGGCTGACTTGCCACAAGTATTACTACTTCTCTGGTTTCCATCCCTCCTCCCAGCTCTCTCTCCTGCAGACCAGGGTATGTACTACATAGTCTGAGAGCTCAGACTAGGCATGTGGTCAGGCCAAGGAGCCAAAGAGGAGTGACTCAGACAAAATCCTGGATTTGCTCAATAAGAGAGCATGAGCAAGAGGAGGATGAAGGGGCTTTGTGAATCGGGAGCCTGTTGTATAAAGCCAAATCCTCTGCAAATCTGTGTAAGAGACATTGTACAGTCTGTGATTAAGACAATCTCTGCTGAGAAGTCAGCCCATCTGAACAAGTCATGAACTGGTCCTTGGACTGCTGCACGCAGAGGTGGTTGTTGTGTGGCTTCTGTGACAGCGGCTCCTCTCAACTACAGTAGCCAAGCCTAACTAGCCCAAGACCCAGTCGGGCATTTGGCATGCCTCTTTGCATCTCAATAGCCCACATCCCCTTAAAGCAGGAGCCCTGATGCTGGGAACCCGTTGTAAGGTTTGGGCACACGCTTATGGGGCAGAGGTTTCTTTTCTGCAGGCTCCATAATAAGAGCCATGTTTCAGTCCTTGGGATGCGAGCTGACAAAAAGCAGGAAATTCAAAGTGAAAGCTGATGCGCTGGGCTCTGCTCGCACAATTGTGGAGGTTGAATAAAGCACAATAGTGTGAGCTGGGGACAGGGTGCTGTCCTCTGGGAGCTTCCTGCCTTGCCTCGCCCTCGCCCCTGTCTCTAAACCTTCACAAGAGCTTAAGATGGTTTCTGGCATTGGGTTTCCCACAGAGCTGGTCACAGAGTTTCATTCCCACGTTTTTTGCTCGGCTTGGTGAAGTCTCTTTGTCTCCTCCAGCACCCTTTGGCCAGAACGTTTAGTTTGCTGGTGGGGGGGTGTTTGGGCAGACTCTGTCAGAAGGTGCTTTGTGGGGAAAAGGAGGTGCAGCAGGAGATGGGTAAAGCAAAGCAGTCACACCACCAGTATAAAATACTTAAAATCAGAGGTGGCACTCTGCTAGGTTTTTGATGGTTTTACTCTAGCAAATAATAATTACTCTGGGAAAATTCGCATGATACCTGCTGCCTTAAGAAGAGAGAAGTAGGACTAAAGATTTTTCATTTCATGATCTCAAAGCATTCGTGATTCAATCCAACAACTTTGCAGTCAGGACACTCAAATGTGGCAGATCTTGTTCTGTAGGCTGCAGAAACAAGAATGCAGAGATCTGAAGCACAGAGAAAGGAAGAGTTGAAGTTGGTGAAATGCCCAAACACCTAGCACTGCTGGGACTTGTGCTCAATTTGCTTCAAGCTGTGAAACTACAATTAGCATAGACTTAACTGAAGATAAATATTAAATGCTGAAAGAAGAGGTCTAAGGCCAGCTATCTTGAGAGGTGCAGTCCCTGATACAAACTGCAAATACCCACTAGATACAGGCTGCTTACATAAGTAGCGTATTCCCCGGTATTTTCCATTGATCTTTTTTCTTAAACAATCCTTCCTAATTTGTGATTCAGCTTATCACATCACAGAGATAAAATAAAAATGGAAAAGATCGCAAGTTCTACTTCGTTTAGGAAAAAAAGTTTACTATTTGTAAAATGCCTTTGGACTTATTTACATGGCTGCTTTTGTGTTTCTTGCAGGATAAAAGCTTGAATCCTTCTTGTCCTATGGAGTCTCCAATACTGGTGACTGTATCAGTGATGGGATGCCCTGGAAGAACAAAGCTGTGAGCACCAAGCGTAAGCCATGTGAGCCCACAGCTAGGTTGCTGTTTCTAGTTTCCAAGGGGCAGAGGCTAATGCTTATTTTTAAAATGACAGCTCCTTTGGCCATGTTGTCCTAAGGCAACAAAAAAGTAATTATGCTATCTAATGCCAGTGTGGCTATTCCTCTTAGCTTTCAGAAGACCTTCAGAACTGGCCATATAAATAATGTTGCTGATTCCTGTGCCAAATAAGCTACTTGTGCTTCTTGGGCCAGAGTTAGCATCAGTCTGACCAATGCTATAGGGATGAAGGCTGCCTATATGTTCCTTATGTTTTATTGCCAGCTAATGCCAAACTGCAAGCTTATTCAGCCCTAGCAATGATCTCAGTTGTGTTTCCTCCTCTTGTGACCAGTATGGGACTTGTAGCATTGAAAAATCAATGTGTGTGGCTACACCACAGCACCTTTTACCACCCAGATGCCTCTTTTCAGGAACAGCCTTTTATCACAGGCTCTGTAAAGGTGGGATAGATTTAGTGTTCCTCCCTGGATGGAAGCTGGTGCCTTGAATTTGATGGTGCAGGCTTGGATTTGTGCCTACTGCACAGAGCAGCTTCAAGGACAGGGTCATATTCATCGTCAAGCTGTGTCACTAAGGGAGTCTTAGCGTCAGTTCGGGCAGTTTGGCTGTTGCCCAGAAATGAATCCCCTGCATCAACCAGCTGAGGACAGGAACAATTTGTCTGTGTTTCAATGTTGTATCAGGATTAGCTGTTTTATATAGAGATTAGACCCAAGGAGAGTATCTGTGATGAGAGGTGGCCTTACCTGGCATGTGGACTGGCCTTGTCCCAGAGGTCTCTGTCAGTCCCACCAGCCCCTTGTAACAATGTCCAGCAGATAGGGTGGGTGGCACAGGGCCCTTTGGACACAGCCAGCTGTGCAGCATTTGCTATGACTGGGTAGGTCAATACACTCTTGAGACCCCTTCATGTGTGTGCAGGGTAGGTACTGTTGGAAGGACTGCCAGGTGCTGGGCACCACTGGAAACCCACTGGGGTTTTCAGTGAGGGCATGCTATGCTTTTCCAGATCCCCCCTGTCCCCTTCTCTTACCTACTGGTGAAGAAAATAACCCAAAGAATGACTGAAAAGCAGAAAAAGCTTCTCTAATACCTTAGTCCTTTGTGCCCCTTCTCAGTGAAGGGTGGGAGTAAAACTGCCCCAAAAACAACAGTGAAAAAATTGCTGGAGGGGGAGAGTGTAAAAAGGAAACTAAGCAATCTGCACTTGCATTAGTGGTGACTGGTTTTTATTATTACTGTTATTGGCTATTCAAACACTTACCTAAACAAAGAAAAGGAGAAGTGGAAGCAGCATCCTTAAATCAAACAGAAGATTTCAAACAGTTCACAAACTTTTTCCAAATATATGAATCTTCATAAGACTCTTTAGCCTATTAATTAGACTTAAATAATCATGACCTAGTACTTACTGAATAACTAAAATCTTTTGAGAGTTCACATTTATACTCCAGGAGATCATTGTAAAACAAAGGGCTGAAAAAAATCCCATTTGGGTGTGAATATTTAATACGGCATTTGGAAAGCTTGCTCTGACATCAATTTGGGCAGATAATCAAATAAGTATTAGAACACACAATTATGCAGAGATAAAATTAGAACAGGACAAAGCTTTAACTTAAGCCAAAAGAGAATAGTTTATGAAGACCGTTTGACCATGGCATTTCAAACACAACTGGAACAAATCGCCAGAGTTGTTACTTTATATTCAGGATTATAGATTAGTGGCAGTACCAGTAGTACCTGGTATGTAAATACAGGATGGATGTTGGGTTTGTCCCTCAGAGACCCACTTCAGCGCCTTTGAATGTTAACTGGAGCCTTTCTGTTAAATCAGACAGGCTTTGGATAAGGCTCCATCACCTTCTGATGAGGGAGTCCCACAATTCCTTTAATCAGCAGCTTGCAGGATAAGCAGAAGTGAAACATACTGCAAAAGCCAAGCTCCAACAGGAGTTCTGTTCAATTATGTCTTAACCTTAAACTGTAGCTAATGTGTTTTTACCAGATGTCCTGATGAAATACTATTAAGAGCCGGTGCATTGCATTAATTAAAGTGAAATTTCATAATGAATTCTTTTTGCAAGGCAGCAGGGATGAATTGGTGACCTACATAACCTCCCTTCCCTCTGAAATAGCTTTCTGAACTAATGAAATTAATCCCCCCTGGTTGTGGCAGGAGAGCAGAGGGAGCTGTGCTTTGCATCCCAGCGACACACTGTGACACAAAGAAATCTGGGCACTTTCTACGGAGGCTATGGCTTGCCTTTCATTGTGTCTAGCAACAAGAGGGAACTTTCAAAGGCAGGAGCACTCTCCATTAAGGGCACCTTACATAACGAAAGGCTTCTGAAAGCTCCATTAAAATTCTTGGACAGTGTCCTCACAGGGAAGTCGGAAGATAAACCGGCTGGCCCCCTACCTTATAAACCAGCACAAACACATAAACGGTTAAATGCACATTTCTTTGAGTGTAAGAGGCTTAGGGTATGTCATTAAAATATAATCCACAATGCACAACAAATGTACACACAGCTGGCAGGCTCAAACCCATTTTTGCAAACGTTAGGAGAGAAGCAGGAGAGTAAGTGTTAGATAGATTGTGTATGTGGGGAGAGGATGGGAGGAGGGGAGGCCTCTGTTCCCAGGCATATGTTTTTAAAAGAGAAAATATGCCTATGAATTCTGATTATGCCTGTGTTAGTACATTTTTATCCATGTTGGTTTGAGATTAAAAGTGATTTATGATGTTCCTAAGTCGCAGCAGTCTAGTTTCTCTAAGCCATTACAGTGCAATCAAAATAGCGCTTGTACCAATGCTGCATTGTGCCAGCAAGTCCTAATTGCCTGAAAGATAATGGTGTCATTAAAGTCTTTTGCCTCTGTGAGCCTTGTGCTCCTCAACAGAAAAGATGCTTTTATTGTTGGTTTCAAAGGAGCCCTCAGTCACTGCTAAAGCACGTTGTCCATTCAGAGGTACTGGGCGGCTGTATTCTGTAGCTGCTTTATTTCTCTGCTTTTCCCTTCTTAGGCAGTGGACAGAGGAGGGCAATGGAGAGAAATGTGGAAAAAACTCTGACTTTTCATTAGGCCAAAATATAAATCAGATATTACTCTGTTAGACACCATGAAGGGAAGAAGTGGCTGAGACTCGTTAGGCTTTTAGCAACTGAAATGGAGATTGCTTCTGTGAAAGGAGGCACACTCCACAAAAAATTCCAGCTTCACCAATAATTTTCAATTCATTAATCATTTTGACAGAAAAACTGTGTCCAGTTTCTTTATTCATACAAAAGGCAGGCAGCTCTGCAATTACGCCTTAATTCATAGCCATCCTTCTTACTGGACAATTTCAATTAAGAAATGACCTCTCCCTAAACCATTCAATTCTGCTACATAATTCATTGCTGTCTTCATCTGGTAACATCCTTCTAAAAGGCAGAAAGACACTTAAGTGGGTAAATCAATCACTTGACAGTTTATGGGTGTGAGGATATTTTAAACAGTTGTTTATTTACCTGCACTCTGAACCTTGCTAGTTCTTGTGCTTTGAGAATCACCTTTCTGGTTGCTTTGCACAGTGCCCTGCTCAGTCAAGGAGCCCATCTTCACTGGGGTTAGCAATACAAGACCATGTGAAGATGACAGTGGCATTCACAGGTAGCCTATTAACAAGTACCTTCAGCATTTTTGTCATACAAAACTGAACAGAGAACTATTTAATATCTAAGGCCTATGACAAGTACTATCTGCTGAGTGCAGTAAGAGGCTTGGTTTGCAGAGGGACTGTAGTCCATCTGACCTGCTACTTCATAAAACCATTGCAGTTAAATGTACACTCAGTTCTGCCTAAGAGACTTACAGCAGGCCATTACAGCATAATCCAGAGTGCTCACTAAATGCCTGCATTACAGAGAAAATGCTTTGTGCTGCTGGTGCAGGGTGCTTTCAAGCAAAGTATGTGCACTTTGCAGTTTACAAAGGTAAACCAGCTCTCCACAAATTGGCACTCAAACCATTTTTTTCCTTTCATATTTTCCCTCTCCTTATCTGCCTTCTGTTCTCTTAGCTGCTGCCTTTACTCCTCCATCACCACCTTTCCATCTTCCCTCCGTATTACCCACCATAGCTGGCATGAGAGCCATTCTTCACTGCATCAGCTTCCTGGAGCATTCTCTGTTGTAGTTTTTGCCACTGACACTCCATCTGTTTAAGACTTACTAGCATTTAAAGTTTTTTGATTGCTGAAGGCTTTTTGAATGTAGGATCTAAATTGTAGTCTTGCCGCTCAGGGCTGTGCCTGTAGAGGTGGCACCAGAGCAGGAGCTTCATCTGACTAAAGAGGAGTCTCAGTCAGTTGGACAAATGGAGGGACCTTATAGGTGGAGGGGAGGCAGTTAATAGACAAAGAAGACATTAATGCTGCTTGTCTGAAATATGAAGGGGGGAAGATAGATTGTTTAAAACCTAAGTCCAAATTTGGACTACCCCCCTGGGCATATCATGCAGCAGCCTGCAAGGTGAGGCGGTCCCAGCAAGCCAAAGGGGCTGGTACACAACCACCCTGGAAAGCCCCGGGCAGTGGCGTGGGCAGTTCTCCCCAGCCTCCCAGATCCCCTTGTGCACACCAGGCCCTGCCAGGGACCTGCTCAAGCCCCGCAAAATGTGAGGTCAGATCTTAATCCAGTGTATTCAAAATAGACACTGGTTTACTTGTTTTTATAAAGGACCAGAGCACAAATGGCAGTAAATCCATGAGCCTTGTGGCTTAATCCCATTTCAGACACAAAAAAGAAAACCCTGCCTGACAGCCACAAGCTTTCTGGGAAGATTCAGCTCTTCCTATGTTTCCCTAAGTATAATTTTACCCAGTCATGTGCTGTCATCCTCCAATCCTCCTCCAGTGTCACTTGAAAAAAAAAAATAAAATCTGTTGTCAATTATAATGACAATACATTAAAGATAGTTTACAGCAGAGAATGACACTTTATAGCAGCCGGCTGTGACAAATCTAGGTTGGGAGAGAACATTGTGTGTGTCCTAGAGATTATAGCTTTTAAAATAAAAACCTCATTCTTCTTCCCCAGGGCTTTTTTATGAATTGCCACACACAACAATGCCTTAAAGGAACCACCGGTGATTACCCATCTGACTGCAGCTCACTCAGTATTTACAAAATAAAAGAACAGCCAGCACCCTGAAAACCCTAAACCTACTTGAAGAGCTCTACTTGTGCTAAGAATAGCCCCTACTTTGAAGAAGTAGTAGTCAACAAAGGACTTCGGTGACTTTCAGAGAGGTGAGACATCTTACCATGGATAGCATTACTCAGAGGGATGATACGCCCACCTCTGAGCTATGTACCAGTTGCATCACACACAGACTGATGGCAGTAGGTGCCAGTCAGATCCCAATATGATTCAGACACCTGGATAAAGGGAAATCATATTTTACATTGCTGGCAAGAGATAGAACAAGGCCAGGTGCAGTGGTCCTTCTGGTATGACCCAGAGGGAAGTGGTTCTTGTTGGACCATGAGGATATAGTTCAGTGAGAGTTAGAGGTCTTGTGACTAGGCTCAGGGATGTCCTGTCCCATCCAGACATCTGCTTAAACACATAAACACCGTGGCTTTTCCAAAGCATTTAACTCTGCGTTTGGCTTAGACGCGCAAGTGATGAGCCCAAACTACCATGGCTCCCTCTGCAGTTGCTGGATGAGATGGGCTCCTCTCCCATGTAATACAGGCTCTGCTGCAGATCATGCTGCAGGAAAGCCTGGCTCTCTCCAGTGAACACACAAGGGCTTGTGGAGACCACAGTCCTAAATTAGACACCTCATTTAAATGCCTCGGGTTGGGTTGTGCAAATACTTGCCACTGTAGCAAGTATTAGCGGAAATCTCCATCTCCCCTGCCCATCTTAACCACCCTTCATGCCTGTGCACTCACCCTAGACACTCTGGGCCTCTCCCAGTCCTGTTACACAACACTAACAACTCTTTTGAGTCCAAAAGTGTGTTTTAAAGTATCGCAACCTGGATTGCTCAGAATAGCCTCCGCACATGAGGAAGTAGGCTAATGCTTCCCATCAGACTTTGCTGCTCATGGGACACAGTGTCCCTCTGCATTTGCCCAGCAGCCTGGTTGGAAGATATCCAGATATCCACTAGCTCATTGCCCGCATCGCTGTAGAGCTGGCAGGTCTGCACGCTTGCTCGACGCCCACCCCACATTCATCTTCTGTTGCTCCTGGGCTTGGCAGCTTCCAGGGTAAATCTGGGTCAACGTCTTTCCATAAGATTTCTGTTCCCTTCCTGCCGTGGCTGGCAGGAGGGGATGTGCCAGGACAGTACTGAAGGGCCATTGATTAATGAGGAAGGACAGGCGGGGAACTAGGGGTTTTGGTTTAACTATGTCAAAGCTGTGCATTAATGCCCAGGCCCACAGATGGGCAGCACCAGCAAATCTCGGTAAAAACCAGGGTCTGATGTAAGAAAATCTCTTTTCTCCAACACTTGCACAGGTCCATTTGAATCAGTGGGAAATTCAGTGTTTGCTTTTTTACTGTGGCTAATAGCTGCTCAGGTGTTCATCATTTTAAGACATCATTCCTAATATATGTAACAATGTAAGTTTAAAACCATACTTAGACCAATGCTACTCTGCCTGTTGGGAAGCCCACAGGAAAAAAAATTCTCAGTCCTATTTCAGTACATGTGCAGGAGGACCAGTATGAGTAAAAGCTTCTGTTAGTTCTCTCACACTTTGCTCTTAGTAAGTGGTTGATATTTTGGGGATGGAATAATCAGTGGAAGTTCTTTTCTGTATCATGTGCTGCTAACCCCCTTTTTTTTTCCCTTCAGAAGAACCCTTTGAAACTAGACATAGCTTCTGAAATCAACCCAGACACTGCTTTTCAAGCCAGAAGCATTTGTATAAGCATCATCAATCATGCCACTGGCTGTTATTGCTACTGTATATTCCCTTTCTATCTAGTTTAAATTCCTAATTGGCCCCGCTGCACAACTTAAAGCCCTTAGGAAAGTAATGGAGGGAGGTGGGGAGAGTATGACTTTCTCAGCTGGGATTGGGAGGGTTTCTGGCAAATTACACTGATAAAGTCCATTCCTGGAGAAAATAGACAAGAAGCAGTTGGTAACAGGGTAAGAGTTGGATGTGATGGGGTATGATGTACAAAAGTATGTACAACTGGCTCGATTATTATCAAAGCATTTGGCCTGGCACCTGCTTATATCACGTGTTTCAGGCTCGTGTACTGTAATGCAAGCACACAAGAAGTCATTTGGACAGGAGTGGAGCAGATAGTTCCAAACACAAGACTGTTTTTCTGATTTAAGTACAGGAGAAGCTCTGAAAAATGCAGGTGATATTCTGTGATATCTACAGCAGGATTTCTCTTTCCCCACCTAGGAAATTACTGATGCTCTCCTAGTCCTCTAGCTCCCATTTATAGCCAAATTTTTGTTACAATAAGGTTCTCACAAGCTGCCTGAAGTACAGTTAAGTGAGTGGGAGCACTCACATGCGCTGGTGACCCAGGGCACAGTAAAGGGTCTGGGCTGTGCCAGGGAAAGGGTATCCACCTCCATGCACTGATGATGGGTCAGCATAGCCTTAGGTATAGCTAATAAAAAGGCAGCTTAGAGCCACCACTCTATCTCAGGTGCAGAGTGAGCATGAATGGGAGCTCTATTCACATATAGTACATTTATTTCCTCACTTTGCATCTCCTACTGTCCCCCACCCTATTCCCATTAAGCACTCACACATGCTGCTGAAAGCCAGGGCAGCTGTACTCATCTATCAGAGCCTGTCAGCTTGAGAGCATAGGCTTTTCCCATTAATTAAGCAAATGTAATGTGATTAGCTAAGGTTGTAAATGTTTCAAGGCCTGTTTAGAAAACTACAAAATACTGAACATCACAGCTTCTCCTTTTCAGGCACTTGTGCCATCTGATATGCTCCTCTGGGACTGAGATTTTTTTTTTTTATTTATTTATTTTTTCTTAAATTTCTGTGTGAGAGAGAAAATAGGGAGATGTAGTAGCAAGCACTAGGAATGGGTCATACCTTGTAGTTCAGAAATTGCCGTTTGAATTATAGGAGTCTGAAGAAGAAATCAATGTCTACACTTTTAAAAAACTTTTTTGCCAGTGCCTTTTCTGAATGGGTGTAACAACAACTGCTGGAAGCTGACATTTTGGTAAGAATCTGTACCTCATTTAAGATTTCTACTTACTTTGATGAAAAAGATATTTTACTTAGGAGCTAAGGATCTAAACTGGGGTACTTCAGGCTGTCAACCTGAAACAATCATTGGAAAGTTGCCCATGGAATGAGAAAAATCCTCAAGTCAATTTGAGTGGTATGAACAGGACCTACTTAAGTGAGATGGAGGTGTCTAAATCTAATACTGTGATACTGAAAACCCCCTCTTCAGCTTTTGACAGACTTTCAGTGTGTGTAAACTCCAAAGGCACCTCCCCAGATCTTTACAGTTCTACTCGGCACATCACGTGCATCTACAGCTCTTTGGAATCCAGAAATTTAACATTCTTTTCCCTAAATCCCTGCAGTGGCTCAGCTTGGTAGGCAGGCACTCACAATACCACTGACAAAATGCCTGTGCCTACACAGGCAGCTTAGGCCACTCTTGAGCTCCTAAAAGGACTTCCTAGCAGCTTGCATCCACACGTGGTTTGCAGCAAGTTAAGCTCAGTGTCTGATGCCTCAGCCTCTGTGGGTTCTGTGCCAGCACTGGAGATCAAAGTCTTGGCACGTCACACACCTTCATGTGGATGTAAAAAATAGCCAGGACTCAAATCATGAGAGTCATTTCCTGAAGCCAAATTAATTTAAATGAACCATTCTACCAAGCCCTGACATCCTCTGTGCAGTCTTTTAGATGACCCAAATTCCTAACTTTGTTTCCAGAAATCTGCTGGGGCTTTTTCTCCATGAGAGAAGAGGAAGCTACCATCACAGCAGGCAAGACAAGAGGAGGGATGTATGCTTGGTAAGTTCTTTTCCTTGCAAGACAAAAAGCTTTAGGGAGCCTGGGGTAAGAAAGCGCTTTCTGCAATCCCTATCCTGCTTCTCTCACAGATGTCCTGGGGTACACAGGGAGGAAAATGCGACTTGAAAGCACTTTAACTCCCTCTCTGAAATGGAACAACACTGCAGATAGTTGCTGTTCTCAGCAGGCAGAAGAAAAGGGCCAACAGACAGCACATGAGAGAAGGATCAGTAGTAGCATCTCACAGCCTGACGCTTGGTATTCTGACTGCCCCAACCTCTTCCCAGGGAGCACTTCTTACTGCCAAGGTAGAAATGGAAGGGGGAAGAAGGCTGTTGCTACAATTATCCTCTCATCTAGACAAATGTGTGATTAGATGTGAGGTTTGCTCTTATGGTAGGTCTGTGGTGCTTGAGACCAAGACTGGGGCTCAAGCCTCATCACTGTTGAGAACTGTTTGTACAGGTGGAGCCATAAACGTGCCTTATAAAACATGCAGTTGCAGTTGCTGGAAGGGCAGTGGCAATGCCACCTTTTGTATAGATTCTTGCTGTGATCAGCAAGAAGCAGGAAGCTAAGGGTTAATTCATCCCTTGGCTCAAGGAGATTCAAAGGCCTCTCTAGTCAAGACAGTATCTCACTGCAGGCTTGTATGAGTTTTTGAGTGGAGAATTTCCCTGTCTCTCCTGGACAAAAAGCAGAGAATAGGACTATCGGACCTATAAGGCCAAGAAGCACTTGAGGAACAGAATACAAAGCTGGAGCTTCATGTTTTAGGCCTTCACTTGGCTATTAGCTTATTTGAGAGTAGAGAGATCTATTGAAAAGCTGAAGCATCTCCTAGCAATTGCTGCAGATGTTTAAAACCCACCTAAGGGGTACAGGTTATCTTTTTTCATGCAGTTAGACCCAAGCCATCAAAGGCGATTCCAATGAGTACCATCACAGCAGGCAAGACAAAGATACCAAAGATACAAGAGATACAAAGATAGAAGATACGAAAACATTTCCAGGAGACTATGACTTACTAGCTTTCATGGAAGAAAGATTATCAGACAGGTTTCCCCACATGTCCTCCAGTACTGATGTGCCCTCAGAAATCAAAGTGTTATTCTGATAAGCTCTTAGGTACCCAAGTCTAGTGAAAACCACAGGACCCTAATTCATGGGGTATTGTGAAACTCTACTAGGTGCCCCTCTGCTTCTCCAGGTACGATCCTCAGTAGTGTTTCAATGCCTTTTTAAACCAATGGTGGTTAGATGGCTGAAAGGTTTCGGAAATCTGTCATCCACTATTCTCAAAAATGGGATTTTTTCCCTACAATTTATACTACTAAGGTGTAGCCCCTACCAATAATAGCATAGTGGAAACCTAACTGTTTTACTCAGAGGACCCAAAGAGCCTTTTTCATATGTCAGTTTGATGCTGGCATTCAGGTAATTTTGATGTAATATCTCCTTTAAAAAACCTGTAATTATATTTACCAACACAGTCACCGAAGAGCCATTTATAAATTGTATGTATAGTTGCAATTCAGCATGTGCTGTGAGTACTTCATTGGGTTAGTCCTAACATCACAAGCTAACAATGCTGAAAACAGGGATATGGGTAAATCACAGAGGACACTGCACTCAGTATATAGCTAACAGTGATTAAGTAGTCTCTGCTTTCAGAAGAAAGATAAGGGCCAAAAAGAATAGGTCCCTCGATAACATCAGGTAATTCTTATATATGGTCCTTCATGACACAAGCATAAATCACAATAAAACCCATCTGCAGATCTAAGGGGTGAAATCATAAATCCTGCTTTATAAATGAGACTTGCACATCTGATAGTGTACATCGTTCCAGATTTACAGCAGCTGTAAATGATGTACTAAGGTTCACAAACCCATTTGCACTCTCTGGCTGGGAGGAAGAGCGGCGAGATTTTTTCCAGGGAGGAGAATGTACTTAGTGTATTTCAAGATGTACTCAGAAATGAGAGAGACTGTCTGCACAAGTGAGAAACTGATGCTATAGGCAGTCTTGTCATATCCTGACTTTACACTTGCAATTCTCTCCTCTGGCCCCATTTTCCATAAATTGTGTCCAGTTCTGGGCTTGCCAGTTCAGGAGAGACAGGGAAATAATAGAGTCCAATGGAGAGCTACAAAGATGGTTAAGGGACTGGCACATCTCTCTTATGAGGAAAGGTTGAGAGGCTCTGGGTTGTTTAGCCTGAGAAGTGAAGTTTGAGAGGGGATCTTATGAATTTTTACAAATATCTGAAGGGTGGGTGTCAAGCAGAAGGGGCCAGTCTCTTTTCATTTGTGCCTTATGATAGGATGAGAGGTAATGGTCACAAACTGGAACACAAGAAGCTCCACCTCAACATGAGGAAAAACTTCTTTACTGTGAGGGTGATGGAGCCTGGAACAGGTTGTGGAGTCTCCTTCTCTAGAGACTTTCAAGACCTGCCTGGACGTGTTCCTGTGTGGCCTGCCCTTAGGTGATCCTGCTTTGGCAGAAGGGTTGGACTCGATGATCTCCAGAGGTCCCTTCCAACCCCTACCATTCTGTGGTTCTATGAAATCCATGGCACCTTGCTATGCCTACCCTTTTGCTTTCAGGTCTGATGGGACTGAATGCCTGTCTTTGGCTGATTGCTGGAACACACTGGGCTCTTTCTCAGGCTGCAGATTTGGATGACAGCTGCTCCGGTCAGCAGCAGGCAAAACTCGAGTGGTCATTTAAGTAAGTGCAGGGCTGAATGATCCATCATCTTGCCAGGGTTAAGGCCTATCTTCTGAACCAAATTGGCCAACCTGTGGCCATCTTCCCCTTCTCCTCTGGGCATTGGAGGGCACACCTCCCCTGGGTCAGGCTCACCTTCCTCTGAGCACAGAGC
Organism: Actenoides lindsayi; assembly: GCA_025331215.1. NCBI lineage: Eukaryota > Metazoa > Chordata > Aves > Coraciiformes > Alcedinidae > Actenoides > Actenoides lindsayi. The sequence goes on along the minus strand of WTSP01001826.1, from coordinate 7,508 downwards.
TGCCTTGCGTTTGTAACCCCCACGCCCCACTCGAGGCCACTCGTCGCATTTACAACATGATGCATCTCCCAAGGGCTGCTCTCACAACAGCAGTTTTGGGGGTTGGGCTTACCTGGTTCCTCGTATTGTTGTAGCTCTCCCGTGACTGCATTTGGCTGTGCATGTATTTGTCTTTTTTGTTGTCAGCATGAGACAGATTATTTCTCTGGTGCTCTTCTGTGGTGTGACAATGCTAAATACAGGGTAGAGGCTGCATTGATGCTTTTTCACACATCTGGCATATTCTTAGTTGGACCTGCTCTCCTTCACCCCAACTCCTCTGCAGGGGCTAATGAGGAGTAACATGCCTGTGCTTCCCTCACACACACTGCTTAAGCCTCAGCCAGCTAAACTGAGGCTTTATCTAAAATGCATGACAGATTACTTAATTTTGTGTTCATTGTTGGAATTGGGACCTTGGAAACATCCCAAGTTTCTTAAAACGTTTACATTTCATATTTGTTAGGATGCTATCCCAATGGCCCTCTCCGACTTCGGCTTTGGACAGCCAGATGAAGATGGGTGGCTCACCCCACACACACTTTCACTGCAAAATGTCTTCTCTATCCTTCAATTTTAACAACTTTACTGTGAACTTCTAGTACACTCTGCAGCTGAGGTTAGCACAATCCAGCAGCACTAACTTCTCTCCCTGTTTCGATATTACTGCTACACTAAATTCACGTTTCTACATAACTGAGTCCAGAAGTTTTGTTTCTTTCAAAGCAGTAGGAGCTCCCAGGCGTGAGCTCTCTGTGTTTCCAAATATCATCTATGTAAAGTTCAGTACATCCTGAACAATCAAATATGTTGCTGTGTTTTCCTATAAAATGCCTCAGGGAATGAATGTAACCTAAATATCAGTCTGAGAGAGAAGTGTCTCCCAAAGGGCAAACAAAGCCTGTAGAAATATGGACTTTGTTTCTCTAGGGACACTTCCCAGACATCTGATGATGCACATAAAGCTGTTTGCTATCTGTCAGCTCCCCAGAAATCTTTCTTTTGAAGCTAGTAAAAAACCCTTTCTTTTATTACAGATTTCTTTGTTATTTTCAGGTATACACAAATATAGCATTCCAGCTTTTTAACAGCTCCCTAAGATGACTGCATCTGTGCAGTCCCTCTGTCTGTTTCTCTGTCTGCTCATAGTAATCTAAATTTCTTAGCCATATAAACATATTAGGCAGACAGACGGAGGCCTCCAAGAGAAAAAGCTTCCATAAGCTCAATGTAGAACTCTGTGGCTGGAGAGAAAATTATTCATGCCTTTACTAAGGGGAAGGCAAGGGCCATCTCTTCTTCTTGGTGGCAGCGGTTTGCCAGTTAGTTCTGTGTAGCTTCAGGTTAGCCACATCCCGTGCTGATTTTTGACATGCCAAGAGGCAAAAAAAGATGATGGAGAGCAGGGAGGCAGCTGGGAAGTTGGCTTGGAGGCCACATCAGGGAGTGAAGGGCCCAAACACATGGGAAAGAAATCAGAGAGAGGAATGAGGATCTGGGTGTGCTCTCTGGGATGTCCCAAGAACAGCAACAAGGAGATAACTTATTGCAGTGGGACAGTGCAGGGGGGACAGACCACGAATGCTCAGTGGATTTGCTGCTTGTGGGAGACTTATTTCAGTGGCAGTGCACCTCTGTTTCCACAGCTTCATTAACCTCTGTACCTGGGTTCAAAGCTCAAAAGCTAGCAATGCCCCAGATACTTTTAGGCAAACTGTTTCTGCGACCCTGTCTGTGCCTCCTGAGAGGAATTCCTGAGCACTACCCATGCTGCTCTTTCTCCTCTTCCCTGCTGTGGGCACCCAACTGGCACCTGAAAACCCTTGTAAAAATGATGGTCGGGTTGGGGTTTTTTTGCATTCAGAAGATTTATAATACATTTGTCTCCTTTTCGCAATCTGTATCTTGCTTCAGTGTTTCCACAGTGTCCATAGACTGCCCCTTTGCCCAAGTCAGCTGAAAACTGTTAAGAATTGTCAAGCAATTCAGAACCAGTTACTGTTACAAATAAAGTTGTTTTCTGACTGCTTTATTCATTAGTTGTGTTGGCACTTGGAGCTAACAGAGACAGAGCAACATAGGGTCTAAACCAGTTGTCTTCTGTATTTCCAGAGTTTAAAATATAGGAGGGCTATTAACTGCTCCACTTAGGCAATTATCTCATTTTATTTTATTTTATTAGCAAGTACTCCAAATGGCTTGCTCAGGGCCAGCAGTTGTGGCCAGGGCTTGCCTTACTGCCTGAGCTCTTGCTGACCAGTCCCCTGCAAGGTAAACCTTTGCCCAGCATAACAACCAGCCACTGTTTGCTGCAATGTTTCTGAAAGGTCCCAATCTTGGTAATAACCTTAATGCTTTCAAGACAGCATTTCATAGACTAGTTTTACCCATAGTCCCCCAGCTGGAACCCATGGTAAGAGCATCAGGGCTGATGCAAATGCTATGCTGGAGGGGGCAGCAAGTGCAGTGGGGTAGCTCTTTGAGCCAAGTGTTTCTAATATTTCTACTAGGCACTTGTCATCATTCCTAGGGGGTAAAGGAGGAAGGAGACGTGCCCTGTGGATTAGGAAACACAAGAAGGAAGAAGTGGAGCTTTGCAACTAGCTGAAATGGCAGGGGCACAGGGCAGGTCCTGGTTGTGTGCCAGTGAGCAGCACTGCTCTGAGTGATAGCCAGGGACTGTTTGTTGCAGTTTGAAGCTGGCTGGGGCAAACTGTGGGCAAAACTCTTTTGTTTAGATGCTGGCTCAAGGTCTGCCTGGACTAGAGCTGAAAAAAAGAGCTGGACAGGGAAGCTGAGGAGCCTTTACCCCTCTAGTGGGTCATCACCTACAGCAGACAGGCATCAGCGGTGCTCTTCAGTGCTATAAAGCAGGGGGAAGGTGAGCTCTGTGGTCCCAATGAGGCTGTTACTTCCCATGGGCATTCATCTGAACTGTTCTTGCTAGAAATCAAAAGGATAGCAAATGTTGTGCTTTAAAGGCCTGTTATTATTGAAAGCTGAAGAACAGTGTTTCCTGCTCATCCCCCTTGTGCCTGTGTCCCTGCCCACCACTGCTCTCAGTGCTGTGGGGATAACTCAGGTTGGCACCTCTCAGGACTTTTTGACATGAATGTTAAGCCTGTGATTTAGGACTTTCTTACTTGCCAACCTTTCCATCCATCTGCACACAGTTTGCTGGTGGGAGTCACTGCTCATCCCTCTCAGACAGAAAAGAACAGTTGGATGTGGGATACATTACAGTTTCAGATTATAATTGATTTTCAAAGTGCACATTTAATACTGCTAACCCACTTCAAAGAGAAATAGTACCTTCCAACCACCCTCCTCCGTAGCATCTGACAGCTTTCTTGCACTGCTGTTTTCCCAGGAGATTCATTCCACAGCTTTATAAGATGTGTTGAGCATCTTAACCTTCCTGGATTTCCAGGGTCTCCCAATCTCCACCTATCAGCTACCTGAAGTATGGCCTGACCTGTTGGTTGGCTCCCATATCCTGCTTTGATGGATCTGTTCAGCTTGTCCCTGATGACTTGAATACAGTAGTTCTTCCTGATACTATGAGCTGGCCAGTATGGGAGCACTGGACCTGACAGCTGTGGGCACTGTGGCTGTGATGGAATAAACAAAGGCTTTTCTGTTTCGGAGGCTGCCAGGCTGTCAATCTTCAGGCAGGGAAAGGATCGCTCACTGTTTCCTTCCCCTCCTGCTCCTTAAATGAATACAATACTCCATTTTAAACGTGCAAAACTCTCCTTCCCCAGCTACAATTGAGCATCTGGGAACTTAAAACAGACTCCGCTAGTAAATAAAAAGAAGCAGCTTGATCAGTTTTACGGCAGCAAAAGTGGGTTAATCGCTAAAACTGCTGCTTATGCTGTCATGGTTCACATAAATAGGTTTAGCACAGCAAGCAGCCAAAGGGCACGCATTAGTGGCTCCTTCTGCAGCAGAGGGGAGAGTATGCTCAGCAGATCATACCCTGGAGGCACCAGCCTGCTGCCTGTGAAGTTGGTGGCAGACTTCCCATTGACTTCAGTGGAGCTGAGATTGTGCTGTAAATAAATATATCTGCTTCCAAAGGGCACAAGAGACAGATCAAACACCAGTGAGGTTCTCTTGTATCTAGTAAGATCTTTTTCCTCTATTTTCTCTGTGGATTTCTACAGCATTAAAGTTTCATTAAAAAGAGAGTGATTTAAAAATTGCTTTTACCTAGAGCCTCTGACTGTATGCAACCATATTGCCACATAAAAAGCATGTGTATTCTCTGGTCTTCTTGGATATAAAGCTATCTGTGCTTCAGTTGTGACATGTATAGCACCTGGGTGCAGCAATATCCACTCTGGCTCCACCTATGCTGCCCTAGATCAAAAGCATCAGTAACTGGAGGCCAGCATCAGCTGGCTGTTTGCCCTAGAGCCACAGATAATTTAGAATAATTTTGTTAGTCTGGATGCAGGAATTAGACTACAATAAACGATCAAGTGTAGCCTGGATTTGTTCACACAGCAGTTGCAGCAGTTAAAAAGGTATGACAGCCCTGGGGAATGTGAAGAAGTCAAGGAGGGAAATGAGCATCACCCCCCACAGAGGAAGGAAAAATACAAAAAAAAGATTTTGTGTAATCACTGGACTCTCAAGTTTGGTTAAGACACCGGGGAGGAATCTTTAAAATATAGAACATTATGAGCTTTTTTTGATGCCCAACTTATTGGTATTAGGAAAAGCTGTCACAATTTCGTATGTTGGTAAATAAGTGGTTACTAAATATTTGGCTTCTGTTGTGTTATGTTATTTATCCATTGCTCTGGCAAACTCTCACCTAAAAACAACTTAGATGCAGAAAATTGTTAACTTGCAATCCTCATCTCTTGTCAGTTCACCATCTAGTCAGCCACCAGCAGCCTCTTTCCTGCGGCACGCTGCTGGTTTCCCAGCCAACCCTGCTTCTGCTTAACCCTGGACATCTTGCCAGACCTGGAGAGGCAGCCATGCTGTCCTCCCCTCTTCTCAGAGAGCAACAAACGAAATCTCTACTTTCAGTTAACTGCAGGAAACAAAGAGTTTCATGTGCATGAGAAAGAGAAGCCATTTGGTGCGGTTTTTCACTTCAGGAAAAATGTTCACACAAGCTGCAACCCACAGCTCTGCTCCCAAGCCCTGCACGGCTCTTCCCTCATGCCCTCCTTTCACAGTGCTGGAGCAGGGAGATGCTGCATAAATCCACTGTCAGAGCAGCTCCCCAGGCTGGTGGGAACTGGTGGATGGTTGCTCTGAAATATTTCCAAAAGAGAGAAAAAACAATAGCTTCCCAACCCACTGCAAGTCGCTTGTTACAGCTGCATTCATAAGGTAAACTGCTTCAAGGGACCAGGGGAAGCAAATGAAACAAAGAGCAGGGCTAGGTTAAAATAGGCACTGAGGTCTCAAATCAGAGACAAATTTTTGTGTAATATTCTTTCCTTTTTATTCCTCAATTGCTCAGTTGTTGCCCATTTTATGAGGGGAACAAACCCAAGTAAATGCAAAGCAGAAAAGCCTTGGGAGTTTTCCTGGGAATTGATGTTTCTCTTTCAGCCACGGCATTTGGATTTCTTATTTCTTCATTTGCTGTTTGGTTGAAATGAGGCAGTGCATCCTAGCAGTTGGAACAGGAAATGGGGAGGCCTCATCTCTGTGCTTGAACTTTTCACTGATTAATTGCATGTCTTGCACTGGTGACAGTGTGAGATACCTCAGGTGTCGCAGGGACTGGGCGGCCTTGGGGCAGCATCACACTGCCAACAGCTTTCAGAAACACAGGCGGAAGGAAAGAAGCTGCAGGCTCCAGGGCAGAGGGGACCTGTAACAAATCTGGTGCCTCCCCACCTTTCCCAGTCTTACACACAGAATGGAAGTCAGTGAGTTAAGACAGGTAGCAGTTATTGTGATGTCCACTTGAAGTGGCATAATCAAACATTCTCTAGAAGTTGGGCAATTAATATATCATCAGGGCCAGTAGCACCAACCTGCTCCTTCTATAGGTGATACTTGCATTCCCTGATATACGTGTATTCCCTCTAACAGGCTGCATATACTGGCCAGAAAAGGCCTCCACACTTTTTCCAGCAAAAGCTTGGCGTGGCAACCCTCTCCCTCCTACCTCCATCATACTGTAGGTAAATCACCCCATAGTCAATGGATGCAGGGAAGGCAGAGCAGAGGAAGAGTATGAGGCTCCACCATCCCTACTCAAATCAGCTCATCCTCAACATGCTCATCCTCCACGTGCTCATCCTCCTTTGCTCCCCAGTTCTCTTTCACACCCTTGGTTCAATACCCTGACACCTGAGCTTGCCCATTATTCTTGTAATGTCCTCCACACACAACAACAACAGACTACATTATGGATTCTCCTAGAACTACACCCTTCACTGGAGCACATTTTTGTAGACAATACAGGGCAGTCCAGCTGAGGACTCATGTTTAACACCCACATCCAGGCCAAGTATCCACAGACCAGCTCTTGCTAAAGTTAATACTGTCTTTAATTGTGGCAATGGATTGCAAGCTCTTCAGAGAAAGAGATTCTGGCTCCAGTTCTTCACTGCCTCCTATTTTGGGGCAAGCAAATGAGTACAGCTTGGAGTATTGCATGATGATCATTCTGCCCTGGTAATGCAATTACAGCAGTTGCTACTCTGCTCACAGCTGTACAAACTGTTCACAGAGTGCTATGTGAGGGACAAAGTGTATGTGTGGAGGGTCAGCTTTGAGGCTTTGAAATCCTCTAGCACAACTGCAATCCCACTTGCTGGTGACCTGCACATGATGGACTCAATCTGGGTTATCAGGGCAGGCTGGGGCCACATGGGAACGTGACTCCAGCCCTTGCACATAGAGGCTGCAGAGCACTCAGCAGCTGACCTGGCTGCAGGTAAGTGTGAGTCTGGGGAGCACCTGTCAGAGCCACTGGATTCTGCTCTGGGAGTAATAGTATTGCAGCTCTTAATTAGGGTTGGTATCACTGCTTCATGGTGAGCACCATTATGGTGTCCACACTGCTGATGCTTACATCGTCTCTTCCATGCTCTTGCTTTTCAGTGTATTTATTAATTTCTCTCCATTTCCAGAGCATAATTACACTGAATATACTCCAAACCTCACAGTAAATCCCTCCCTGTCCTCAAGGCTCCCCCAGTGCTGATCTTCCCAGCACTTTCCCTGGCCTCAGGTTAATCCCTGCGCTGCCCAGATCCCTAGGCCCCTGATGAAGGAGATGCTTTAATGAATCCATGTCCCTACTAAGTTCTTTGCCTTCCAGTATCTCTTAACCAATTTGAAGTGGATATGGAGCTATTATAGCCCAGAAAAGGAAAAAAAAAAGGGGGGGGGGGGGGGGGGGGGGGGTGTTTTGCCGGTTTTCTCCCACGGGGCAAACGCGGAAACGGGGCGGGTTGGGCAACGGTGGCAAATTTGTGTTGTGT
>WTSP01001823.1:0-43172 GCA_025331215.1 Actenoides lindsayi | reverse complement strand
TGATGATATTTAAGTGTTGTATAGCTAGTTATGTTAAATTTTTTTTTTTTGTGTGTGTTTTTTTGTTTATTTTTTTTTTTTTGGTGTTGTGTTTTTTGTTTTTTGTGGTGGGGGGGGGGGGGGGGGGAGTTTCTACCACTAATTGGGAATGAGATTAAAAGGTGGGACACCCAGGACTCAAGCATGAGAAGGTAAGTAAAGGTATCTCAGCTTGGCATAGTAAAACCCTCTCATGACTGCTGTTTTGAGCCTCATGATTTTTGAGAGATCAGAAGTTGGTTATGCTGCAGGAGGATCGGGCCTGGTTGTTCAGATCTGTAAGGTCCATTAGGTAGGTGACTTACACAACTGATCAAGAGTTAAATGCACGTCTGAAATGTGTCAACCTCAAGCACATGGCTGTTGTGGAACCTAACTTCCTTGGAGTATTCTACCCCAGGGTCTGTTGGGGCAAAACATCCCATCTACCAGAAAATCTTAATGTAAAGACACCTAAGTAAGCAATGCTGAGGCAATTTTTGGGATCCTGCTCTGCTTTTCAGTAAGTGCATTATTTATCTAATTTACATCTCTGCTGAGTTGAGAAAAGTAAAACTCAAGTTTTACTTTCTTCTGCAGAGCTTCCATTTAATTTAAGGTTCCCATCTGCATCCTTTAGCACAGCGCTATGGCAGCCCTTTGCTTTGGGCTTTACTTTTCTAGGGGAATACGTACATAGAAGAAACATTTTTATTGCTTAAAGAAAAGGATCTTAACCTGCTTGTTTCCCTCCAATTTTACAGGCTGACATTACTGAGTTTGATTTATGCTAGTGCCTAATCTCAAGCAATGAACCTCCTAGCCTTTAGAAACTGAGCAGTTTCTTTTGGCATTCCTGGTAAACCCCTTAATAATCATGGATACTCTATAAAATGAGAATAGTTGGACATCCTATCTTTCTACGACTGTGCATTTTTAACTCAAGGACAGAAGAAGTTTCCTGCATTTACATTTCACTATCACAAAGAAGCTCAGACATGAAGGCACAGAAAACTCAACATTGAAAAACCACCCCAGGCTTGCTTTTCCTTTTGTATAAATATGCTGACTTACAACAGCTGAGATCTGAACCCATGTGGGAAACGTGAGAAGCTGTATCTCTCTGTCAGGAGTAGGTCCTCCTGTATTATCTTGTAAAAAGGGGAACAAGCTGTTCTTTAGAAGGAAGAAAAGTTGTACAGCACTGTATGAGTTATGGATCTGTTATGCTTGCACAGTTTCACTAAAGATTCTCCTGGCAAGAAAAATTCTCTGGAAAAGCATCCCTAAAAAATCCAACACTGCCAATAGTGTCAGCCATGCAAACACCACCTCTGTGTGTGTCACCATATGTAAACCCAGTGAGCTAACTGTTTAGCTGAGTATTTCTGCTATTCCCCTCTCGCCCTGAGAGCTGTTTGCATTGCCGAAGTCTAATATTTATGTACACAGTCACCCACTCTGTCTCCCTCCATCATTTAGCTTTTATTGCAGAGAATTATTCTCTCTGGTGATCGGAGGCTGCTCAGCTGCTGTAATAGCTCCACCAAGGGATCCTGCCTTTCAAAAAAGAGCTGTACCAGTGGGGTCAGAGATAAAAGATGGGTCAGTGCACTTTTATTGATACCAAAAGTTCTTTTAATCAAAAGAAAAAGGCACTGTCACAGTCTCGCTGTGACTGAAAGAGACATGGATGATGATGGAAAGAAAGTCTCTCACTTCCTCTGAAATTTAACCCAGGTAGAATGAGAATTTCCTTTGCAGGAGAGGAAAAAAAAACCTGCAATTAAGCACTTAGCATCCACATAGTGCTGGTGAACTGAGAAGTCCACAGTGGCTCATGCAAGCGGGTACTGTGTTTGTTCCTGGGCACAAAGCTGTGTCATGGAGGCAAGAGGTTTCTTCAAGGCTGGAGAGATTCTGCAGTGGAACATGGAGAGAAAGGACATTCTGTGATGCTTCACTTGCAGCTCTATCCCCTGGAGGCCTTGTGTATGGTATTGAGGAAGCTGCAAGTCACTGATTAAAGCTCCAACAATTTCCCCCCCTCTCTGGCTGGTGAGTACTGGTTTTGAAATAGACTCTTTCCAGCTATGCTCCTTATTGCTCCTACAAACCACAGAGTGACAGGAATTGCGTTCCTCCACCTCTGAGTTACTAGGAAACTTTATCCGTTCCCTTGAATTACTGTCTAGTCCTTTGTCGCCTGTAAATCATGTTCCTTGACACTAAAGGGAGACAATTCACCGGGGCTGCAGCATGCACTACATATGGTCTTGTGCTCAAATGTTAGAGTGATGGGACATATTTTAAGACTTGGTAGATAGAAGGAGTGGGATATATATACAAATATATATATATAAGAAAACCTGCAGAATACATCTGCTGTTCTTAGCTGAGTTAGGGCTGTTTGTGCTTCCCTGCTGTGGGATGATGCACTTGGTGCTGAAGGACACAGGGCAAGGGTGGGGGGTCATTCATCAGATTTTGCTAGGAAACACTCACCTTTGTGTGGCTGGCCATGAAAGGACGGTGAACCTATTACAGGGACCTTCATGCAACCATCAGCAGGCAAGCTGTGAAGAGGAAAAAGCAGTCATTTGAGGATGAAGCCAAACACAGGTCATTGTTCACACAGCCTTTGGCACTGCCTCCCTCCGGTCTGGATGCTACAGGTGATGGGGATCAGCCCAACAGCAGCTCAGTCTGTGGCAAGATCAGTCTTATCCCTAGGTAAGAAACCCACCAAGTGCCCCATGGGCACAAGCACAACAGGTTTTACGTGACAGGGTCCCTGTGGGGCGACAGGGTGCTGGGGAATGCAACAAGTCCACTGCCTGTGCCTGGCAGTGGAAAGGCAGCTCTGTTGGAGCTGGGCAGTTTTGCTACCAATTTCAGCAGAGCTGGGATTTCAGCGCTGGCAGTACTACACAAAGGAGCATGTTCTTGTCCTGCACAAGCTCAGTTGCTCTTGGAGATGGGTGTCCTACCCTGGACCGAAGTTAAAATTTGGGGACTGGAGATAGCAGACAAAGCACAGAGCTATGGTGAAACAGAGCTCTGTTCTTCTGTCTTTACACAAACAAAAGTCCCATTGAAAGCAGTAAGACATTGAGTCCTCTGATTGAAATATATATATATAAATACATGTAAAAAATTGATGTATTACAGTTTCAGCTCTACGCTTTCCCTTGATTTTAATTTTCTCTTTGGAGTTCAAGTACAGTGTTCCCTCACAGCTTATTTTCAAAGCCTTTTTTTGACTTTCATATTTAAACTTATTTAAGGCCCTTAGATTATTCTCCCAGCTGTGGAAGGCAAAGACAGAGAGAAATAGAAAAGTCAAAGACTCCTTTACAGTACTGGAACCTTTAAAGAGCATCCTTTAAATATAGGAAAAAAAAACCCACAATAAATAATGCTTCAATTTTTTAAAGGAAGTTTTCATTTTAAGTGAAGCCTTTTTCCATTTTCAGAGTGTGAAATAATTAAAGAGTGTGTGCATAATTATGCTTTGTCTCTACACTTGCAAGTATTGTGTGGGGTTTTTCTCACTTTCACTCTTATTTTATCTCCCTTAGGTTACCAACTGAATACTGCTTCCCAAGCAGGTGCCCTTGGAAAGGAGAAATGTCTGAGCTTATGCCAGAATCACTGTCCTGGTTCTCTGGCAAAACCAGGTTTCCAACATCTGCGGCACATGCCGTGCCCAGGCAGGTGACTATCTCAGGGCTTTCATCCAGCAAGGGTGGGTGTTGCTCTCCAGGGTTTTGCTTCTGTTCTTCCCTGTAGCTGATGTGGCTGCTTCAAATTCTCTTTACTTGTTGTTGGGAAAAAAAACAAGCAGGTTTGTACTTTCAAGCAGATTCATGCAGAAACAAGTGTGTGTTCTGTTGCCTCTCAGGCATCCGAGCATCCCTGGGCAACTGAAGCTCTTGTAAATGGGGCTGCAGTCCTGGTTTCAGCCCACCCCCTTGCAGGTCTGAGGAGCCCAAGGTCCCTGGACCCACTGATCAAGTGCAGCTGGCAGAGACAACCTGCAGGTGCAGCACCTTATGCAGCAGTTTTTGGGCTCTACTTTGAGAGCTGAGATTAAGGGTGGGTTCCTGGGACCCTTTTGAGGACTGTGAGGTGAGGACTGCCATGGGGGGGGCCATAACCATTAGTGAGCTCTGGCAGCCTGGAGTTCATCTCCCTGGCCCTATGTTGCTGTAAAATGCTGATTCACTGAAACTCTTTGCAGCTACTTGCCTGTTTCAGTAACCATTTGCTTCAGTGACCAGTGGTGAGAGTACTCAGCCCTGACCCATATTGTGCAGACCATGATTTTGCCCTCCAAACCCCGTGGCCAGGTAAGGCTTTTGCTCGCTCTCCCATATGCTTCAAGAACTTTGGATGGGCCTCACCTCATCCTGAGTGGGGATGGGCAATGTCTGAAACTGAGTATTTCTTTTCCCCCTTCAGAAAGCAAAGATAAATGTCTTTATTTTCCAAAGAAATAAAGTAAGTTGGAGAACCAAAGTGAGAATTTTCGTATTGCAAAACTTGATTCATTCTATCATGTGTCCCATGTACTTCCTCTTCCAAAAGCCTTTCTCTATAGGTCTTCAGGGGACTCATTATATGAATACTGCTGTCTGTGCTGGATTTAGCAGCTCAGTGGCTAGAGAAGGCAGGGAAAGAGGCCACATTCCCCCAGGATGGACACAAAGCAGCCTGGTGCTGGGGTCACCCAGCCTTATGGGGTTGACTCTTTCCTTGCTATGCTTTTCAAATGCCAGCAGCTTTGTGTGGTAGCTCTGGTACAAGTGGCTGGGTTCACTTTTTTTTCAAGAGTAAAACAAGCTACTAGCAACCCTGGGAGGTGTCTCTTAAATATTGAGGTGCAGAGGTATTAATCAGGCAACCTAGGGAGCGTGGAGGTCATCCTGGAGGGCCGGCTCCAATGGCTTTTGTTCACAGCCCCTCCTCACTCTGAATAACAGGGAGATTTGCTTCCCACAAAGGAATTCCCTCTAGCTGAAGTAGAGGGGGACAGTTGTCCACTTAGAAAGCTTGGTGCATCCCAGGCTGCTACTTGGTTTCTCCTGCCAGTGGCTGTGTAGCCTTCAGGTCATACACAAGTGACTTTATTAGGTATCTTTCCCAAAGCTTGGGAGCATTGCCAGGGATGCTGTGTTTGTAAAACACTCTGGTAATACATTAGGGGAGGGTGATGAGTTAACTTCTTCCTCCTTTATTTTCTCTGGATGAAGCATTTTTTTGTGCATCTTAATTGGTGGGGGGGTGTGCAGGTGTCTGCTATCTGGAGCACACCCAATTAAGTCAGGAGACTGAAAAATAGGCTGGGAGGCTTGCAGAGAGCATGACAGGGAAGGGCGTGCTGGCTAGGAATACCATGCCAAAAAAGATCCCCACTGCTACCCTGCCTGTGGGCAACTGTCCCCTTGAAGGGACAAGCTCTCAACCTTGCCTAGTGTCTTCCTCACCTCACAGAAACATGCCATTGTGGTGGCAGTTTAACCCACTGCAGGGGGGAGAGGTAGTGGAAGGAGAGAAAAGATGGTGGGCATCACAGAAGAGTGGAGAGGTTTGCCCCTGCTTGTGGAGCGGACACCTTTTCCAGCACTGTGTCAGGGCAGTGGGACTTGGCTGCTTGTCATCACCCTTAAATTTTCAGCCCACTGGCCAAATCAAGCAGAGTTTGAGAGAAACTCGGGAGTCTTGAAGTTAATTATATATTCTCAGCAGATTTATGAAGAGGCTCATTAAGTCAAGGAGGTGGGCCCAGGCAGTGCTATGAAATTAATATGCTTAAGTGTGCTAAGTCTCTGGATGTTCTTATTCAGAAGTCTTTTTTTCTTTTTTCTTCATTATCAGACCTTTTACTAGATTGTTAAAAAATAATTAGAGGGGCCCAAGTAGAGCTCAGGGTGGCCAACCATGTGACTCGGACTGTATGGGAGCAGGAGCTCCTCAGGTAAAAGCTGAAGAAGTAGAAGGGCAGGTCCAAAGAAAGCATTTCCAGAGCCCAGGAAGGGAGAGAAGCTGAATGTTCTGCTGGTATATGAAATACATCTCTCCAGATATATTTTTCAGAGGGTTTACTCTGAAGGGGCTGTTATTAGTTTATTTCTTAAGCGTGTCAGAGAGGCTCTTCTAGGACAGTACTTACATTTCCACTCCCTTTTGTGATTCTCAGCAATGCTTATTATGAAGTCTTGTTCTCAAGTGCGTTAAAAAAAATAATGTGGAGCCACACTTAGCCATCTTTTCTATGGGGACTTGATAGATTTTCTGCATACGTTCTGCAACTCTGGGCATCTCACAAGCAACTGAAGTATTTTCTATTTAAAAATGGCACAGACCTGCTTCCTAAATCGGAATTTGAGACATGCTATTGAAGGGTCCAATATAATGTTTGTTCTTTATTTTTCTTTAAACAAGTAAATGTGTCTTGCTCCTACGAATGCAGGCTGTTTGGCTGTGCCTAGACTGTAGGCTGCAGAACAAGATATGGTTCAGAATTTGTCTCTTTGAGATGGGTATTGAGGTGACCAGTCACAAGAGAGCGATAGTCCCAACAGGATGAATGAGCGGCTGCTGGGCTCTGTGCTCCAGTGGGAAAGCTGTTACTGGTGCTCCAGCTACCTCGAGCTGCACTGTGGCCTGTCAGACACACAGTAGCTTTCAAATGGAGGCGAGATCTGAGCTGTAATTTTGCACCAGGGATGCAGGTCTTTTCCCACATCACTTTAAGTTGGGATCGATCACAATTGCTCCTGTAGCAGCACGTGGGGGCTCTGTTTGAAATTGGGCTCCTGTGGATGCACTATCTCACAGCCACATATTAAAGGCACTCTCTGCCGTGAGAAACTTCTCCCATAAATATATAAGGTGAAGGATGAGGCAGGGAAGGAAGGGCCTGTCTTGCAGCTGGTGAGCGTGGGTACTGGAGGCAAGGACAGCAGCAGGGATTTCCAGCTGACAGGAGTCCCAGCGTGATGTCCCAGCTAGCGTTGCCCTCCTGCAGAGCCACCCCTGTCTCGCTGTGGTTCAGCCAGGGGGGGCAGGATCAGGAGCTCTTCCTCAGCCCCTTGCTCGTGGAAACTTTCTTTCTGAGGTGCTTTAGTAGTTAGGCAGAACGGGCCAACTTGCTAGTTGGGGAGCATTGCTTTCACTAATGAACGAGCCTTGGGAGCTGCTCAGCTGATGGCATTTGTTTCCCTCAGCTGATCCAAAGCAACATAAAATACTGTGCCAAACTCTGCCAAAATGTTGCGCGTCTGCCGAGCGTTATAATTAGAAGTAATCAGGCCCTGGAGAGGTTTTGCTGCCTGCAGCACAGCATGCTGCAGAAGACACTGATATCCAGGCCAGCTCCACATTTGGGGCACTTCTATGCTGATAGTACAGCCGAAGTTAACCCTTGAGCATAATGTTGTCTAGGCCAGCGATGCTGCTCTAGAGATGCAGGCAGTGAATCCAATTGGTTGTGTAGATGCTACCCATGCTGCACTGGATTTGTTATCTTGCTGTAGTGCCTGATGTGAGACTCCGTGGGCACGTTTTGGTGCGTGAAAGTAATGTGTGTACGAAGTGTCACGGTCAACCCCAAAGAACAGAAAACAACAACCCATGCAAGGCAGAGCAAACCTGTGATGTTGGGAAAAGCTGTTTTGATATAAGACTCATTTGTGCTTCTGGTCCCATATGCAGCAAGCCTGTGGCTCCTCTGGTCTCTTGTTTTTAGGATGAGCACATGTTTGCCTCAGGAAGTGGCACCCTTGTGACTGCTGGCAGAGCTCTCAATGACTTTGATAAATGACATACAGAAACCTGACTGCCATTCTTCCATGCACTTTCATGGTAAAAAGATGTGATTTTTCAATTCTTGGTCTTCCTTTTGTATCCACACAGGAAGAAGAAAATCTGGGAGCTGATTGTCTACAACTCCTGAAACAAATTGGGAGTCTTCTTCCTGTACAAAGTGTAGGCAAGTCCCACAGTTTCCCAAGTGCTTCTGTAAGACAGAATACAGCCAGAGTCCCTTGGGCTTTACTTGGCAAATGGTGGGCTGGAGAAACCTCTCTGAACCTTCTACTGCATTTAGGAATAGGAAGGGGAATTTAAATGGGGTTCATGA
This sequence comes from Actenoides lindsayi, assembly GCA_025331215.1. Lineage (NCBI taxonomy): Eukaryota > Metazoa > Chordata > Aves > Coraciiformes > Alcedinidae > Actenoides > Actenoides lindsayi. The sequence continues at coordinate 35,008 of WTSP01001823.1, read as the reverse complement.
AAATATCTCCTTTGCACTTCCAGTTTCAGGCTGGTGCTCCTTGTCATGCCACCTCACCCCCCTTATCTATTTGTTTCTTCTTTCCTTCATACCAGTATCTCTGATAATGTTTGGGCATTTAGCTATCTGTTGTCACCTTTGATCCTTTTTTCCTTTTTCTTAAGATTGGGAATCTTAGATACTTGCAAATATTTATGCACTGCTTCTTCTCATCTTTTCTTCACCCTGATGGCATTTCTTAGGTCTTTCTCACAGACTCATCTGCTTTGTAACATTGGAATACAGCTAATAAGCAGTATGATTGTTATCCAAACTATTGTAAGCCATTATTATTTATTTTTACCACTCCTACTGTAGTTTTTGAGCTGCTGGTCATGGTGCTATAGTTATAATTGAATAGGCTGGGGTTCATAATATTTTTGTATGAAAAATACAATTTGTTCTCTACAAACTTTTCAATAATTACTCACTAAATAGAAACGGGACTCTTTTTTTGAGAATTTGCAAGTATATCCTTTAATTAGCTTGGAGTTTCAATTGGCTGCAGGCTTGTCCCTTTAAGAAGGTTCATACTTGTGTCAAATCTTTCCCTGTGAGTAGTCTTGATATCAGAATAGCACAGATATCTCACACTCTTCATACAACAAAAATGAAATCTTGGACCCAGGCAACAGTGAAAAATATTAGGTGGTAAATATCCTAATTAACAACAATTGCATTTAATAATTATAATTATAGCAGGCTGAATATGATCAAGCCAGCACCTTAGATAAATCTTAGGTGATGTCATTTGAGAAAGCAAAACTAAAGTCACCTTCCACTGTCCTGCCTGTACAGCTAATTGATGTGACGTGGTTTGGACATCTGTAATGAGGAAGATACATGGGTGAGCAGGGACCCATGCAACCAGGGCTGCATGGCAGATTGTGAGAGGCAGCCCTGTTGCTCTGGGAAGATTTGTGGCTTCATGCTGGCATGGGCTTGGGGGCTTGCCCTCAGTCATGCACATGCATTGGTACCTCATGGCCAGGGACATTGCAGCAGGGGCTGAGCACAACGTTAGGTATCTGAGGAGGGGTGCCCCAAAGCTCTGAATGGACAGCTTGCAAGACAGCCATCACATCGTGCACAGACAGAGCCATGGGTAGGTAGATGGGTACCCAACCAGGCTGCCAGAGGCCTTTCTGCTTCAGGTTCATAGCTTGTGGCTGGCATTGTGTTGGGTTTTTCTTGATGTCCATCCCTGAATGTGCTTTCCTGGACTGTGCGAGAATTGGGCTCTGTTTTCTGTTCCACCTCTGAGCAGCTGAATCCCCATCTCCCACTTTCAACATGAGACTCTTCCTTAGCCTGCTGGAGGCCAGCCTTTCAACCAAACTTGTCTTCCTTTACACAAAAACTGGCATATTCCTTGTGACCCACAGGAAAAAAAAGAACCAAACTAAACAAGTTCCTACTTTGACAATGAAGATATTCTTACATCCAAGGCAAAGAGGGATGGGTCTGTTCCTATTGCTGTAGATGGTTACATATTTCTTCTTGAGTATTCACAGAAACAAGGGCTGGAGCTCCATTTCTGCAGTCTCACTGGCCTGAGAAATGTGAAGTTTTTCCATGCTTGCAACTGCAACTTCAAGAAGTGATGGAAGCGCTCAGCTTTCTGGAAAGCTATGTGCTCAGCTCCCAGGGGCTGGGGATGGCATTGAGACCACCCCCATCCAGCAAGGTCATGCTCTCAAGGACAGCAGTGTTAGGTACTACTCTTGCAATGGAGTCCACATGGCCTTCCCTTGACGCCCAAGGGCTGACAGAGATGAATCTGCAAACTATTGCTCTAAGGTGATTGGTGTGAAATGTAAGAAGATTAATAAAATTAGTTTGTAAGACAAACTAATGTTGACCTTTAAAATGATGGATTGAAATCAGCAGCAAAAAGGTAAGGCTTGCCAGAGACTGATGTTGATTGGATAAAACTACCACAAGATAGATGAGGAACAATTTGAAGGGCCCATGTGATGCCTAGGCTGGAGTTCACATTGTCACATGAAGATTCTGTTGGCCAGAATGGTGGTGGCTCTGTACCAATGGGTGACTTGCTGTGTCACTGAGCCACTCTGGTTTGCATTGTGTGCCTGTGTTTGTTGTCATTGTAGCCATCAGGTGAGATACTGTATGTGTGAAATCATAATGATGTTAACAACAGTAGTTGAGATATTGGTTTATGTGATGAAGGGAGCATAACTCAATGATCGTTGTGTAGGTCTTCCTCTGAAACAACCATAGGTCTTTCTGTGTAAATTGATTAATAAGTCTCAGAGCTTTACATGCTGTGTGTTAAGATTTATTCTTGAGAAACACCCCAATCCTGCAGCATGTGGAGGTGCCCAGCATGGCTGTGTGCAAAAGCTGACTTGACTTTGGTAGCAGGGATGCTGACCTTGCTGTGGCCAAGGAGGGAGATGACCTCTGCTGTAGGCAGCACTAGAAATGCAGCACAGTGGCCTTCTCTTCCCTGCCTTCTCTTTAGTGGCTCTGTGAGCTCATTCAAATTGTTTTCCCAGTTAAACTGGAAACTTAGAAATAATATTAATAATAATATTAATCTTAGAAGCATTGTAATTACTTCTTCTGCTCTTCCTCAAAGTTAGGAGTCTTGCCGGACATGTTTACCTCAAAGCGTTCAGATTTCTGTTTTAGTCCCCAGTAAAAGAGCACAGACAACCATGTCTCTGTCCTGGTGTGACAACGCAATGAGAAAATTGTATCTTTAAATACCAACTTAATCTAATCTGGGACAAAAACAATAAAAGGCTTTAATCATAATTGCATGGTGCCTGCAGGCTGTCACCAGAGGGCAGAGACAAGGTTGTTCATTGCCACGTGTGGATAGTTTAGAAATTAAATCCCTTTTCCACAAAGGCAATAAACTCTGTTCTCGCCTATGTCCTTTCCAAATATTTCAGCTCTGTAACTAGATAGCTCGTTTCATCAGCATCTGTCAGAGGCTTTCTCTTGCTTCTGTCAAGCTACGTACAAAGGGGCAAGGAGAAATGTCTTTATAATACTATACACTCCTGACTTCATAACATCACAGCCTACATGAAGTACTAGCTCTAAATATAAACAGGAGACTAACTTTTCCTTCGCAGGGATTTTTCCACTGTTTTGAACTTGCAGTGTGCACAGTCTGCAGATGTGTCCTACTCTGGGTCCCCACAGTAAGTACGGGGGGAGCCTAGTGGGAATGCATCTTGGATCAAGTACTGCTCCCATACAGTACGTGTGGAAAACTGTGCTGTGGTTTCCACTCAGAAGAACAAAGGTTTTAAAACCCACACCAGTCAGGTACGATTTGTAGCCTACCTACCCTGTGTAGGGAAGGCAGATTTTGAGAACTCCTCTATTTTCCATTTCCTAAGTTGGAAAGACAGGGGTTTTGAGCGCCTCAGTGGCAGCCTATGAATTTGGGTTTGTTCTGGTGACTATCATGAGGCTTTCAGCAGCAGGAGACTAGTTTTCTTGAACACTGAAGAAAGGCACATCAACCTTGAGAAACCCCACCCTGGTAGCAATTGGTAGTCATTGACTCGAAATAGCTCTGTCAGCATTTCTGCCTGAGGATTAGCACATGGAAAATGCTAGTACAGGGGGAATAGGCAGAAGTGCCACAGGCTGACTGTTTTAAAGAGAAATGCACTCTGTCAAGGAACAGACAGTCTCTGGAGCAAGAGGTAGAAGTAGGAGCTCTGGAGTCCCTGGGGTTCCTGCAAATACCAGAGATATTTGGGCAACATGAGTACCTGGGGGAAGGGAGGTGTGCTCAGGTGTCTGCTTTTCCATGACTCCAAACCTCATTGCTGTAATCTATAAGCCACTTGGTTTTGTTTAGGAGGAGGTTTTGAAAAGTCCTTGGAATCATCCTCAGCTGTTTCTTGGATAGTTAAACTGCATATGAACATCTAAGGACTTTGCACCTTGGGGAGGCTGAAGGTCCTGCACCAGGTGGTGCTGGGCAGGAAGCATGTATGTGAGACTAGGATTACATACAGGATCTGAATGGTGCTCCTAGCCTTGGAAGGATCAAGGCAGGCTGAACCCCAAAGACAGCATGGAAGTAAAGAGGAGCCCTGGAGTGCAGATTAAGTAAATATAATTTATTGCACTTTCTGTTTTAGCATATAATGAAACACTCAGCTCTCTGTGCTTCCCTGTCTGAAGAGGGAAAAATGATTGGAGAAGTCCATAGGTTGGGAAGGATCTGTCCTATGTCTTAACTCAAGGGACGTAGTGATGCAGAAAGATGCTGGACGGTGTTTGCAGTGTACTAGATTTGCAGTGTTCCCAGATCCTAAAATTTACTGCTCTGCACAATGAAAACAAAGAAGTTAAGCTGAAATTGGGCAGTGTCCTAAATGTGACATGGAGATCTCAGAGGAGACTTAGGGTGTAAGCAGCAAGCAGATTCAGCATCGCTGGTCTCAACTATGTTGTTACAGCTGTGTGGTCAGCGTTTCTTGCTATTGAGTTCCTTATTGCTCCCATCTCCAGCAGGTTTGATGACGAGTGAATGCATCAGGAAGGACAGAAGATTAGTGCATGTCGGAGTTAGGTTAGAAGGCACTGCAGTAAAAAAAGCAAGGGGGCTGTGGCTCTTTCAGCATATCTGTTTTTTATCAGGATGCACTGAAGACTTGAGAAGAAACAGCATTACATTTTCTCTTGCAATTCAGGTACTGATGTTTCCCTCTTCTTCCTCTCCCCAGACTGCTGCTGGCCATGGCGCTAATGCTGTCACCAAGGCATGGCTTTTCCCATGGACACCTCTTTTGCTTCCAACTTCCAGACAAGGCCATGGAGGGGAGTTGCTTCTAAACTAGGATGCAGAGGCTTAGCCTTGCTCTCTGCTTTCCACCTATCATGTTGTTTAGATAGCTCATATGATGAAAGGTTAAATAATAAGTTTCTGACCTTAAATTTGTGATCAAGAATAGAATAAAATATATAAGAAAGCAGACTTTCTCTATCACCCACCCTTTTTTGGTCTCCTAAGGACTTAATCAGATTCCAGTCTCTCTCCACCTTGCACCAGAATATCTTAATCTTTAATTCCAAAAATAGTAGCTTTAGTTTAGTTTCACGGTCGTGATATTGAATCACCTTAAAACAGAGGCAAGATAGTTTGTTTGCAGTAACTATTTATTTCCGTGCTCAGCCAGGCTTGTATTTTTCCTCAGTGTATCTTTCATGCTGAAAGTCTAATGTTTAGACTTTGGATTATTGCAATGTTTGTAGTGTTTTACCCCAAAGTGCTGCTTTGGATTATCTCCCTTCAACTATACCTTAGCGCAGCTTTGGGTGGGGAAAAGCAACATGACACAGAACAGCTCTGACAGGCTGCATAATGAACTGCAAGAAGACTGAAAAATGCTGCTTGTCTGGTTTTGTTTTGCTTTTCTGGGATTGCTGCTTTGTTGCTTAATTTAGTAGAACTGAGCCCAGTTTATCACCTCATGATTACTGAGGCTAAATTTCTGATGTGACTTACTTCTCCTGCACTCCTGGGGCACCTGGTGCTTCCAAAAAGTCTATCTGTCTTTGAAGATGGATCCATAGAGGTAGACAGCAGATGGATGCTGCTGGTGAAGTTGGTTTCTGCCATGTACCACTAAACAACCCGGTTTGGTATCTATAAATCATCTGTTGGGTCTGATGTTCATCACTCCAGTGTGACGGCTTAACCAGAGTTAAGTCTTCACTCAGCATGTAGGAGTTTGGTCAGAAGGCAGTACAGCAAACAGAGCAAGGGAGCTGTGGAAACCCTTCTGATCAGAAGCAGGAATCATTGGGCCAGCTTGGCAAATCAGATTAGGAGCAGTTTATACGACCATTGTAATTGATCATAAAGTGCCTGGACATGGGAGACATCAGTACACAAACAAGTTGTCCCCTGATTTTTTAATTATTTTTGCCTGCAACAGTGAAAAGCATTTGGAAGGCCAGACCCTTTGTGGTTCTGAATATCCTCAACTCCAGTTGCACTCCTTGAAATCCAACATGCTCGGCACCTTCTCAGGAGGTCCATCTGGTAATGGCCGCATGCTGCTCTCCCTCCCCGTGGGCAGCCACTACCACCCCAAGGATGGAAATTAAAAGAGCAACCTGACTCCATCAAGAACCCCAAGACATTATGTGAAATTACTTCATATTCAAGATTTATACATAGCTGTGCTGCCACTTAAAGAAACATGTTTTCACAGCTTAAATACATTAACCCCTACCAGACCTCAGATCTTTATGTAGGGTTTGGCATGTCTGGAGGAGATCTTCAGGACCTGCACAAGAATCTATGTGAACTAGCAGCAACAGGAAGAACAAAAGCTACTCCTGGAAATTAAAAAATAACTGAATTTAGATCAAACACATGGAAAGTCTGTCTTTTGCCCTAAAAGGTTAATCACTATTTAGAATATTTTGCTGTGGGAGATTCCTTGTGTAATTATTGAAAGGAGAGATCAAAACCCAACATCATCTTTTGAGTGCCAGTGTCATGCCTGGATGAAAACAAGCTAGACCAACTGTAATGATTTTTGCTCCCAGACATGCTGTTGATTCTCTGGCTATGTTTGGGATAGGAAGGAATTTCCTCATGTGGCGAATTGGCAGAGCTTTGGGGTTTGTCTTGTTCTTGTGCATTGCTCAAGGACTGTTTGTGTTGGTTTTTTTGAGTCTTATTTCACATTCTTTGACTTTCTGCGGCCTTGTGATCAGGACTGGAACATTTGCCTTTTCCCCTCGCTGGGATCTCTTTTGTTTCCAGAGATTTCCTCCACTTTACCAAACAGGTATAGATGGATCTGTTTTTTCTACATTACAAAGATACTCTAGCAATCGCGAAAATACTCCAGATTATTGCCCACCTGGAAATAAAATGCAGGGAAAGGAAAAGGGCAGGAGAATAATAAACTGCTCAGACAGTTACAGCCTTCAGCTCCACTCTAGAAAACAAATGGATTGCAGGATGCTCTGGTGGGCAGAAGTATGGTCAAAGCACACATTGTGTTGGGGCAGCACTACATACAATCTCTCTGCTTGCCTGTGTGACTAGATCATCATCAGGTCTAGTATGAAAAAAGGGAAGTAATTGATAAACTTCACAGCCATTGACAAAAATTCCTTTGTTATTCCCTTGCTGTTATGTTTATGAAAACAGTCCGTAGGTCTGATAGGTACTTACAGCACACTTGATTACTCTTTTTATTTCAGACACATTGCTTCCAGATCTTAATGAAAAGCCCCAGTATTTTTATTTGGTGTTCTTGGTAACCTGTGTGTACTTCAGCCTTGTTTGAAGCCAATGGGAGGCTTTGCACTGGACTTGCAGAGGGCGAGCTTTGACTTGGATTGAGTAGAGCCAACAACTAAATCCAACAACTACTTGATCTGATGTTTCTCTAACTGTTTTCTCTGTTCTCTGAAAGGTAAGCTTATTTTAAATAGTAGTCCCTGGCTTGGTGTACTTACACCTTACTCATACTAAACCTCCATGATCCAAAACCCACCAAGACTAGGCAGCTATGTGAAGGTTGTCTTGTGAGCCCACAAGCAAACTGAAAATTGGAGCTTGAAGAGAAGAGTAAATTGAATCATTCCTCCAGAAGGGATATTCACTTCATCATGTTGTAACTGTAAACAATGTTTGCAGTTTAACACCTAATTCCATTTCTTATAGTTAAACTGGTCTGCTCTGAGGGGTGCCAGGGGAGTTTTCTCAGATAGGGCACTGCTGCCCTCCCTTCCCTCTGTTGCCTTGGCATTGCGCATCTGGCTTCATATCTTCCTTGTTGTTCAGGGGCCTTCCCATGGATCAGAGGCTGCTGAGGATGTCCATGTGAGGCCATAGCTCCCATGTGCATCTGGCAGGTGTGACCCCAACTGCGTCACCAACAAAGTACTCGCTGCCATCGACACCACTGCCACCTGGCATGCAAAGCTTGAAGGGCTTTTCAACAGGACTCCAGCCAATTGTACCAAAATCCTTTTCTTTTAGCTCTGCTTTGTCTCTGACCTGCTTCTGCTGAAGTCTTCAGACATGCTGGAGTATGTGTCCTGCCTGGCCAAAAAAAGAGAAGTTGGCTGCGACGGTGCATAAAAGGGAAGTGGAGAGGCAGGAGCCACTGCTCCTTCCATTGTTATTGTTGTTCACCATTTATCGCAATTGTTGTTTCACTCTTGACTGCTGGTCATCTGAGGAACATGCATGGAGCACACTTCCTATTTGGAACTGAGAGAGACAGAGCATCTCAAAAAATCCCTGACGATTTTTGAGATCACAAGCCTCAAAAAGATAACAACATTGGCACACATAATTCCCCTTGATTTTCTCTATGCCTGCTGAAACGGTTAGCAACAGCCCTTTTTTCTGAGAGTTTGTTCCATTTCCTCTACCAAAGAATTTGGATTGGCAAGTGTTAGGTCTGGTATTTTATTGTTGCTGTTTTGGAACAGATGGTGAAATTAGAAAGAGATTACATGAAAACATCATAAATTACAAAGGGTGGATACTGAGGAAAATTAATAAAAAAAAATCTTCTTTTTTTTTTTTCTTCGTCATTAATTTAACATGAAGACTGTCCCTAACTGATGCCTATTTAATACATCCCCCCTCTAACCTGGGGGGTGGTTTAAGCAGCTCTGTTGTGAGGTGAATAATGAAACTCAAGCTTGGTGAAACTGCACAGTGATTAGACTGAGTGTGGTCTGTAATGTGGCTGTTGGTGGCTGAGACACGCTGTCTGTCCTCAGATGAGTGCCTCTTGAGTTACAGTAACTCAATCAATTCTGTCTCCTAGATGCCAGCTCTCAATTGTTCCTGGAATTAATTTCTAGGCTAGTGGCATGCATTTTAATAAAAAAGCATCTATTTGAGCTCAATTTTTTTCAGTCTCATAAAGAAATGTTAATTTATCTAATTTCTGTTGATTTTCCCTATGCACCCCCCGCTTTTCTCACACATTCTGGCTCATGACAGAGGCACTTTTGTGATGAAAGAAAGTATAGGACCTATTTATGGGAAGACTCAGGCATGGTCTGGATGCTTCAGAGGATCATCTTGTAAGTAGCTTGTCTTCATTGTCTCACAGTATGAACATGAGTCCCTATCCTTGTTAATCTGGCTGATTCAAGCGTTAGGAATGGTGTGCAATGATATCGATGGGTTATCCCTAAGGCTGAAGAATGAGAATACTCATTACTTACATTTGAAAATCTTATGTTACTTATGTTCTCAGGAAAAACTCCTCATTTTCTCAGCTATATCTGTATATTCAGCATAAAAGGATTGCACAATGGGCCCAGCGACTACCACAACTATTGTTTACACTCTGTTAGCTAATCCTTTCTGTGAGTCAGGTGGTGCCTACTGGGTTGGGCATTTGATTGGGATTAGAAGCTCATTATTATGATGATGCATCTTGCAGTGCTGCCTGGAGGCCTCAGCAGGATTATGGCCACATTGCGCTAGACAGTGTGCAAACCTATAGCTTGTAGCCTGTTGTTAGGGCACCTTCACTCTAATTCTGGATTTGACCCCATTTCTCCTTGTGGCCCTTGGGTAAGACATCTGATCCTGTTCTGTTCCTATGTCTTTTCAATGGAGGTGATAATTTGTTTCCTACCATCAGTCAATGCCTGGAACCACCTGCTTTTGCAGAATGCCAGGATGATGTCACCCAAAGGCCACAAGGAAATACTGCAGTGCAAGTGGGAAATCGCATTTCCTCTGCTTGACTGCCTCTGCTATTTGGTGAAGTTGGTTTTGCAATGGGAATTTGTGCCCTTTCCAGCAGTGCTGCTGGGTCCAAAGAATATGCACAGTGAAAAATGCAAGTCTTGAGTTGCACCGACACTGTGTGTAGCTGTGGAGTCGCTTGCTGAGCCTGGGGCACACTAAGTGGCTTTAGAGTGTTCCTTCCCTCACCCTGTGCTGCACATGTCTTCAGTCCCAATGTGAGGTCCACGTGGGTAGCCAACAGTCTCTCCTCTTCCCTGTAGTTTATGGCTCTCGGCATTCTGGCTACTGTTATTCCAGTTTCATGCCAAAAGAAAGCTTGCTGGGTCCAGATACCATCACACCCTGCTTGTACTCCATCTCTGCGCTGCCACAGCAATGCATCTGTGCCTACAATTAATCCTGAGCCTTGTCTACACCTGCTGTTCACTTACTGGCAGCTACTGCCCTATGGTACTGCTCAAATGTGAACCTTGGCAGGGATAAGCTGTCTTGCCACACAGTTTCAGCTCAGGGTGAGCTTGACCAGTAGAAATTCTTCCTGTAGAAATTGTACCTCTTCCTGTCTGTCTTGGATGCTTTACTGAGGTGGCCATACCAATAGTTTTGACAAGTGGGGTTGAGCCACGTACAGATGAACCCTTCGTGCATTGCCTGCTGCCCCATTTCCCTTGGGAAAAGTGCTGGTCAATGGGGTCACTCTGCAAGTTGCTCCTAAAGAAGAACAAAGATGTCTGAGACATAAAGGTGACATGCATAGGAAAACCCATGCTCATCACAGCCATATATCCATTGGGATACCTGTGTGCTTGTTTTTAGTTTGAAGGCAAATGTACCAGATCTTAAATTTAGTTTAAAACTCTGGTCATTCTAATGCTGCATCCCTCAAAAGACTGGACCAAACGTAGTGCTTGCTGAGGAATTTCTGAACAGCTTCAACTTTGTCTCTGTCTTTTCTAAGCACCCAGCTATCTTCTCTACAGAGTAATAATAATCTGCTGGTGTTGTCATAGCCTTCACAGTCTGGAGCTGGTGCATGCAAGGCTATCCTGGTTTTTAAACTTCTTTGTCTCATGGGAGATTTGAGACTTAGGTCTGTGCCTCATTCTTTGAGACTGACCACTCTGAATCACTTTTGATAAGCTATCAGTAGGAGCCTCAAAGATGGTTAAGTTCCTATCAGTTTAATTAAAGTAAGTCACTGGGTAGAGAAACCCTATGAAATGCTCCCACAGAGGAGAAAGCTACACTGTGAGTGCTCTGCTGGGTAATCACCAGAGGCTGCTATCAGCGATGTAAACAGCAATGGCTAGTAGCACAGGGCACTGAAGAGCTCAACTCAAAACTCAGATCTCAACATACAGCAAAGAACAGTTGAGACGAGCGATTAAGGACTAGTTGTGTCCACTATATAGCGAGAGTAACTGAAAAGCAAATAGGGGAGTCACCATAGGGTGGCCTGAGACACAGGTCTGTAGGAAACTGGGCCTCATTAATATCTATGTTTGATGGACAGCCTGTTTGATATTGCCAAGCTTTTTAGATACTACTTTCATGTTATTATAGGCACAAGGTCAGGCAGTAAAAGCTTTGTTCACCGAAGCAAAGTTATATTTAAAGACTTTCTTTACCTATTCCATTCTAGCTCTGTCCTGCAGCAGCTTTTGAGAACGTGATATCATGTGAATAAGGCTGGATACGAGAAGCCGGAACTAGACAGTGGGGAGAAGAAAGCATTTAGGGTCAGCTTGGAGTTTACTTCATGCTTTTCCTACCCTCAGGAGTTACTAGTGCTGGCCATGGTGGTACAGACTATATCAGGTCACCTTTGGAGACTCAAATGCATTTGATAGACATATCTTCTACTATAGTTTTTGCTTTGTTTCACAAATTAATATTTGTAGAAACTATCCACAGATTAGATTAGTGCATTGCTCCCGTGGGATGCAGACTTCAGGGTTTAGGCAACGCTTTCTGGCTAACAAGAGCCAACAAGTTATAACTGACTCATTCCCCTGGGTGAAATGTGCCCTGCTCCAATGATGACAGAAGAAAGATGAGCATCCTCTCAGGAGATGCCAAGTGTCAACACAAGGGCAGTCATCTCCCATCTTGATTAACCAAGCAGAACTTGCAGTGAAAGAGCTACCAAGGCAATGGATCTTGAATTTATCCTAGCAGTGATATCAGGCTGCTGACGAGATAACGTAGTCTTTTGGTAGTGGGGCAAGATTTATATTCTTAGCATAAGCTACTTAGGAAAAGCTTCTTTTACTTAGAATTTATCATTGTTACTGATGTTTTATTACATTGACAGCCATCCCACGAAAATGTTTTAAAGTCATTATCTGTTTCATACATAGACATATTCCCCTCGACGCCAAACATATTTTTAGAGAGTAAGACTGGAGTTAGACCTACTTAGTTACGCTGACATAAACTTAGTGTAGATCCCTTTTTGACCAACGAAACAGGATCTAATTTGCTTTCAGAGTCACTGTGTTTCTTCCTGCTGGCACTGATGTATCCAACTGAGGGAGATCTGTGGACCTTACTCAGGAAAAACTTACAGTGAGCCTAGTAGGATCTCTGGCTTCAGCAAGAAATGCCACATTTGATCCTGTAGGGTAAAACATGCTGCGTTCCCTTAAACAAGTCTTTGGTCCACTTTTTAACCCTCTCCAGGATGCACCAAGCCAGACACATTACTTGTAGGTGACAGTCTTTTTTTCTTTGTTTTTCACAAGCTTCTCAAGTATACAAAAGGATAATGCAGTATAAAGCATCATTACCTAACGGTGCTTGCAATGTGCACTATGCAGAAAAGTCCCAGGGTGTTGTACAACGAAATTCTACAATAATCTTAGTAACGAAGAGCAATTAAGAGCAGCAGTTAACCTATATTCTTCTACCCTACTTTAAGTGTCAGCTTACACCCAGGATTGCAAATACTAGTTGGAAGTGTATCGCACTGTCCAGAGGCATAATTACAGAAAGCTGTAGTTGTCTTTATCACAAAGTTTTAATTAGCAGGACACATTAAATAACCAGCTGATACAGATCTTAATGAATCATTTATAGGCCTACATCTAAGATAATTATATGTAGCTGGTCACACATAATCACTCGCATACGCCTGGGCTTATGTGAAATAGAATATGCATCTTCCTCATGTGAAGTAAAGGTGAAAGATAGGGATAGGACAAAACTGGGCAACAGCCCACCCTATCCAGCTTGTGCCTGGACCATTGCTGACAAGATTGGGGGGCAAGAATAAAAATAGCTGGCTTCAAAAGGAATCCATCCTGAGGAAAGAAAGGAGCTCTGGGCTTCTGAATTCCTGGCTGTTTTTTTAATCCAGGTAGTTGTCCCACGTGGGCACTTTATACTGTGCTGCTCAGGAATGAGGAGAAGGCAGATGCACACCAGGGTTGGCGATACGGTTTCTGGGGCAAGCTGGGGCTCTGGTGTCTGCAAGCCATGTCGCATTGTCCTTGCTGCAGCTTCCTGGCAACTTAGCATGTTCTGGATGTGTTCCTTTTTTCTCCAGCTGTGCTGCCTGTCCTGAAGCATGGAGAAGCTGCTCCAGAGCAACCATCACAAACCCCCAGCAGTTGGGTCTCCATCAAGGGAGTTCCCAGCTCTCTGGTTTTACCAGCTTTCTTTCTGCTTAGTATGTCTGGATGAAAAAGTGGGAAACATGCCCAAACATCTAACTGCTCCAGGGCTAATTTGTGCTCTGCATACTGTTTCAGGGCCAGATTTTCACAGCATTTGTTTATGACTGCTCCTTGATAGTAAAAAAGAAGTGTATGTTTTCTGTTTTTCTGGCCAAGTGAAGGAGGCTTAGGTGCAGCTGGCTGTGAAAGTGTATCTATTGTCACCGCTGGTTTCTGCAGAGCTCAGTAAGTGTATGCACACAGCATGGCTGCAGCCACACGAGCCACGTAAGTTGTGATGTGAGGGACATAATGTTTGCCTCTTCCTCCCCTTTGCCTAGAAGACACGTCTGGCCATAGACAGGCTGCTCTTATCCATCGGCTGCAGTGACAGGGCAGTCTGACTGATGGAGCTTCACTTGTGAAACTGGTTCTTAGGGGAAGTCTGCCAGGCTCTGGGATGCATATGTCACTTACGGTGCCAGTCCTATTTCTTCTGGCAGATTTATCCCTCCCACCCCATTGTGCTAAGCTCCCTTATGTACTCATGACCCTGCTTCTGTTCCTCCCTGCCTCATGGGCTGCCCTGGTATCTATCTCAGGTCCTGTAGTTTAGCTTGTATAATTTTGAGCTGTTGTTTTACTCTCCTGTTTTTTATCATGTAATACTTCATATGCTGGATTGTATGTAATACATTATGTCCAAAAAAAGCCCCCAGCAAAACAAACCTCCTGCAGCAGGCAGACATACTTGTCTATAATCTTTCTTGCAATGTCTGACTTGGTTTTCCTTCCTCAGGTGGAGCTCCAGAAGGAGCAAAGCCCGTGTTTGTCTGATTGCAAGGCAAAAACTAGTGATAAAGAAACCATTGCAAATGTATATTTGAAAAAATTAGGAGCAAAGTTTTACTAACCCATGCAATATAGTAATCCAAGATCCTTTAAAAGAAGCACTGAATCATTTTCTTAGTTATCTACAGACTCTGCTGTTAACAGGTTTCCCTGGTTCCCTAGCATCAGATGAACTGCTGATCTCTGCAAAACTTCTTTCAGTTGAAGTACAGAGTTCTTCTTAAAATTAGTGGGCTTTTCAGAGTAAATATGTTAATCTCCTGATGCACCACAGCAGGCGTCTGGAATAGTTCTTACTAGACTGTTTACACTGTGCTTCCTTTCAGGGTGGTTAGAAGCAAGGGAGCACTTGTGGCAAGAACTGATGTGGTGTAGGGTTTAACAGCATCTTTCCACACCTCATTGTTGATTTTGTGGAGGAGGGAGAAGCAGACGCTCCCAGTATGGCTCCCAGTGTGGATTCTCAACTTCTTCTCAACAAGGGGATGTTGCAGAGTGGGGCATGAACCTCTCCTCCATTTTCCCCAGCATGCCCAAGGTGGCAGAGGTTTCCTTTGCTGTCTTCTCCTGGAAGAAAAGGAGAAACCTGGTGGAAGAGGTTTACTTTCTCTCCCTGAGGCAGGAAATGGTTTGTAGGAGGTTCAACCCTCCAAGACCAGAGATACCTATGCCAGAGGAGCACACCGCGTGCTCCATCTAACAGGGCAGCCACTGGGAATGCTCTCAGCACCGTGTCTGATAGCAGTCTACATGCTAAAGCTGGCAGTCTGACAGTGTCGCTGGGCTGGTGGTTGTAATAACTTTGTACTCCGTGGCTGTTGCCATTTTTATCCTCCCAAGCCCCTCGGGAGGTAAGGAAGCTCTGTTAGTCGTTTTATGGCGAGAAACTGAGCCACGGTGTGATGAGGCCTCACAGGGAGACAGTGGTGGAGCCACCTGGCTATCAGACTCTCCTTCCTTATCAGCTCTGCCTCATACATGTGCATAAGCAGGATATGGGGAAATGGCTTCTGTGTGGCTGTGAAGAATAGGAAGGAGACAGGGAAACGGGAATAGCAATGCCTACTCCTGACACCAAAACCGGGCTGCCTGAAAAGTCCTCGGGACACTGAACGATGACAGATTTGCTCCAGCACTATGTTTTCAGTGGAGCAAATTTTTTTCCTGGTTCTCTTCTTAGACTCTCAGTCTTGGTTTTCCAGCCACTGCCAACACTATCTGGGCACAGGTCCATGTTTACTTTTAGTCCACAGCCAGAAATATGGTGATCTCTGGTTCATGCTAGTGTGTGGATGTGATGAATGCATCAAAATGCGTCATCAAGAGCCACCAGCTACATAAAGCACAGAGCTGTGGCAGGGAAATAAAAGAGTATATAGCACAACACTGAGGAGAGTAACAGCACTGGAAGCCAGAGACTTGCTAAAAACACTCTGAATTTTAAAATCACTATTAGAAGGCCATTTCCAAAAGTAAAATGTTCCTCTCAGAGTTACGTGTTTTGATTTCTGAGCTGGATCAGGGGTACAATTTATTTTACAAGAGCCATTGGTACCAATTACAGCCTGAGACTTTCAGAGCAGCACAGGGGACTCAACCACACATCTTCCATTAATTATCTCTTGGCTAAGTTAACTCTGCAATGATAGCACAAGTAATATGTCACAAGCTCATTTTTTGTCAGTAAGATCAGCAGATATGACCCTGATCCTTGCTGGGAGCACATCTTCTCAGTAAGAAGATACTGCTTTATCACAGACACTTTTTGAAGAATGGCTTTTTAATACCAGGTTGTGCTGAAGCAGAGCCCAGCTCCTGCTTTCTTGACCTCCTGAAGCAGGGAAGGAATAAGAGCCTGCACTAGCCCTCTTATCAGTGTAAAACCTGGACTAAGTATGTCTTTGCTGACAACCTTCTCCTCTTAGTACAACAAAGAAATTATCTTAGTTTCAAAGAGCTGACATGTAGTTACACCTGGTAGGTATTAGCATTTTATTTGTATACTGCCGGAATGCAAATAATTTGGCGGCTGTTTTACTTGCTTGACTCCTTGGTGTATGTGCTTAAAAGGTTTAGGGAGCAAGTGCCCTGCATTCCAAATCCACCATTTTGGGCTCCCTGGTGAGGCAGCTTTGCCCTGGGAGAGAGTGTCCTCTGCCCCTGCGACCATGGTCTGGGGTCAGAGTATTGAACCAGGGGTTGCCATTGTTGTCCATCTTCAGAAATTGTTTCAGCTTTTGATGCTCCTATTCCCTCTCCCATCCTTCCATATAAGTTCTGGGGACCAAGAAGCATCTGTTTCTAGGTAGTGTCCAGTGCTTACCTCTATGCATTAGAACCTTGCACTGCATTAATGACTAGCAATGACAACTTATGCAGCAGCTTGCTCTGACAGTCAATTCAGTTTGTGTCTGAGAAGACAAAAAGCAAAAAATGCTCAGTTTGGAATAACCCCCTAACCTGTGAGATTGCCATTTTTAAAAGAAAAGGTGGAAAAAAACAGCCACTGGTATTGGCCATATCCTTCTCTTACCCTTCAGGAAAAGCAGCACCGATGAGTAGACATGTGCATCCCTCAGTCCATCTGGCTGCCCAGTGCCTCTGAAGACAGCTGCTGGGCTGAAAGTGGGAAGGAAGTAACCTGCTGAGTGAAGGTGTCCAGATAATAAATTATCTCCCAAAAAAATAAAAACAAGAAAGAAGTGGCACTGTCCAAAAATGGAAGGTAAAGGGGACAAGATTAAACTGTGTTAAGCAGCCTCTTCTGTTTGCAATTAGCACTAGAGGTCAGAAGTAACTGAGAAAGTTTTCTACCAGCTCCTGGGAGGTGCTCCAGCAGGATGGACGTGGTGACTGTATGGCAGCGAGAAGCAACTGAGCCTCAGCCTTTTAGAGGGGATTGTACCTATGCAGGTTTGTCCTGTTTGTCCTAGCAGACAGCAGCTGGAGAAGGTGCTGCGTGGGGTCAGGTGGTGCCTGCGATCCTGTTGAGATGCTCTGCTAATTCAGGCAGTGTTAGTGGAAGTATACAGTTAGAGTTTTTTTCTGTGCATACCAAAAAGGTGGGGGTGTTTTGAGTTTGGTTGGTTTGTTTTGGTTTGTTTGTGTTGGGGTATTTTTATGTTTGGTTTTCGGTGGGTTTTTTTTGTTTGGTTTGTTTTTTGTTTGTTTTTTTTGGTGGGTTTTTTAATTATTATTTTATTTTACTTTTATTATTAGAATTATCATTGAAAAAGCAGCTATTGTAAGAATACCAGAAAGTTGACTTGGAAGATGCACTTCTCCAGATGTGCAGGCACTGATGAGGACCATACCCAAGAAGACCTTTGTGCAGACAGAGTCCAGCTGGTCAGAGCAGATGTGTGTAAGTGTGAAGTTTCTTCCTCTTGTGGAGTCACAGTAAGATCAGAGGTGGGATTGTGTACCAGTGCTTGCCACCTGATTTCAATTGCAGGGGTATAAACATGCCTTGGACCTTCACATGTATCTGTGCAGCCCAGGGGCTCTGAAGCACCCTTCTGAATTGCTGTCACAGTGTGGAGGATCTCTATCTCCACACTCATCCACATATACAGGCACAGGAAAACAATCAAAGCTCTTGGGCTGATGAAACTGCTGAAGCTCAGAGTTTCTGTTGCAAGGCCATCAAGGGAAAATAACACACTTTCCTTCCTCCATGTGCTACAGAGCCTTTCCTAGAAGGGCTCCGTGATGTGCTGCAGCAAGGCTCTGGGGCAGGTTTCCCACTCAATGCCACAGGCATAAATATGCAGGTGAGCAAAGGCTGATACCTCTTAACCAAACCAGCACGGATGAGGAAATAACTATTTGGCAGGAATGTCTTAAAGCAAAATACACTAAAGATTGCAATGAGGTGAAATATTATAGCAGTGGGAACTGTAATACGTTTGCAATGGGCTGTATCCAGTGAACACTGCAAGAAAATTCAAGATTTCAGGAGCAAGAGGGAACTATTTTTAAGCTGATTTCTAATAAACAAGGCTTATACAGTCATGTTATCTGTCTCTCTCTGCCTGTGTATAACCTCCCTCTTCTCCTTGATAACTTTTGCCTCCATTAGGGTCACTGTTTGCTATCAAAGACAGCAGTGATCTTACCAGGTCTGTAAACACCAGCAGCACCTCTGGAGAGAGATCTGGGGAAATACTGCCTGTGAGCAGTCAGCATTCACACAGCTCCAGGCTCTTCTAGGGCCAGTGCCCATGGCCAGTCTCCCTCCAACTACCCTGGTTGCTAGCTGAGATAAACTTCCAGTGATGGTTTTCACCCTTTTCCCAGGGGAATGCCCTCTGCTTTTCTCTGTTTCCTTGTGTTGCAAGACTAATCTTCAAAGTCTACCACATAGGTTAGTTTCACAGATGACTTCCAGACTTAATTTAGGATCTGTTTCAAGCCTGGAGAAATATTGGTAGAGTCTGTGGATGGTGTGGTCTCACCTGGCTCTCAGGCTCTTGAGAAGCCAGTTATCAGACAGAATTTTAATGGCTCTTACAGCCTGTATGAAAGACTAGCGATATCAGAGGGAATTCTTAAACAGACTTGTTCCAAGTTTTACACGATATCTTTTTTTGCCTTGCTGCAGAAATATAAGCCCTCGTTGCATACTGCAAAGCAATTTGGCCGATGGATGCTTTGGGGTGAGGGTGTTGGGAGAAGCTGACGCTCTTGCTGCTTGCTCCCTGCAATGACAACCTTGCTCATGGGCTGTGTTCCTTCCTTGTGGAAGGGCTGCACATCACACTACCCCTTGTACTCCTGGATGGAGCCATCTCTGGATTTGTGGCTTAAAAGCTGAGTGCTGGCAAGGGGAGAGAGGAAGATCAATAATCCTCAATAAGGGAATAACTAAGACAGTGGCTTAAGGGAAAGCTCCAGAGAGCTCATAGTCACCATTAGGAGGGACAAGCAGTGATGTCTTATTGGCAAATCTCATTAGAAATTGCTGGGAGCTACTGGACTGGACAGTCACTTCAAATG
This sequence comes from Actenoides lindsayi, assembly GCA_025331215.1. Taxonomy (NCBI): domain Eukaryota; kingdom Metazoa; phylum Chordata; class Aves; order Coraciiformes; family Alcedinidae; genus Actenoides; species Actenoides lindsayi. Next base: position 15,712 of record WTSP01001823.1, on the reverse strand, counting down.
CCAGCAACCTTGGGGGAGCTGGATGTAAGTGTTGTAATTGATACAAGGATGGAAGTTGCTCCACTACAAAGTGACATTTTGGATATTGTGAGAATGGATGATGTGAAACATCCCCAGCAAGATCTGTTTCCCTCAACTCCTTTGACTCCTGTCAGAGGTGCGTATTTGAGCTTTTCTCTGGGCAGATGGCTTCTGCAAATAGAACGGGCTTTGAAATACAAAGTTTTGCTGAATTCATTATGTGCCTTCTGACTTCAAAGCTTTGCACTTTTCTCTTTAGTTTTAAATAGAGCCACTTGGCTGCTTTCAGGCCTGTTACGTTTGAGATGGGTGCTTCAGTGGATGTCACCAGTGAAACACAGCAGCAATGGAAGAGTAATTTGGGGTGTACTCATCAGCAGTGTGCCTGCCTGGGGCTGTGTCTCACCTTTGCCCACATCTGGCCAGGAGGATCACGGATTCTACAGTTACATGGTTCTCAGGGGGCTTGTTCTGTCAGGGACTTTCCTGATTTTCTCATTCCTCAGTGAGGAGGATGGCTACACTAGCCTGACCCTGCACGCCGAGCTCTCCTGGGGTGCAGGGTGCTGTGCAAGTAGGAGGATGGGATGGGGTCTGGATGGTGTTTGCAGAACAGGAGTTGTTCTGTCCATCTTGGTGCAATTCCTCTGCATTGGAAACCTCACAACAGGAAGCTTCTTCCCAGGGAGGAAAGATCTATATGAATTAATCTTTAAAGAGCTTTATATTGAATTTACCTTCTGGAGCATGGTGGTTTTCACCTCATCTTAGTAAGTGGATACCAGTAGTGAGAAGTTACTGTAAGCATAAAGCTGTCTTCATTACTTTAGTTCAGCTATATGTACTTCACTTCAACTGAAGTGATGGATTTTGTTTCACGTCTCATTTTTACTTTTGAGGATGTGTTGGAGCCACTCAAAGGGATACAAATTGGAGAGCTTTCTCTTTTTATCTGCTTGCTACAGAGAGAGATGACATTTTGTTGGCCAAAAGTTCTCTTGGAAAGAAAATACCGCTTTGGAGACTGAAATGTCAGTTTAGTCAAATTGTTCATATGCAAAAAGGGGGAGAAACAAGCACCCAAACTTCAAAGAAGCTGAACCTTTCCTTTCAACATCTTCTCATTTACTGCAACTTTATTTCAAAATCCTTCAGGTTCAGTTTGGAAGTTTTAAAGGCTCGAAGCCAAAATGTTCAGACTGTAGAAGATGTTTGCTTCACCCACAAACTATTATTTTCTTCTCTCTCTCTCTTTTTTTTTTTTTTTTTTTCCCCAGAACTGACATCACACTGAATATCTATTATTCACCCTGCTCTGGTTGCCTACAACATCTGTGTAAGTTGGAGGCAGAAATTAATAAACTGAGAAGTGTTTAAGCAGAAAAAGTTCTTCATTAGTACCTCAGCTCTCAGCAGCTGTATCCTTCGTGGATTCTCTAACAGAACAGTGTATTGCAACTTTCAGCATTCCTCCATATACTCTGGAACTGAGAAGCTTTTGTGGGATTTTTGTCTTACCAATAGTACATTATTAAAATGACAACTCTTTCCAAACTTTTATTGTTTCATTGGAAATACTATTCTTCATTTCAGTCCTAGAGTCCTATGTGTGGTTTGATTGTCTGGTCCTCCTTTCATACGGGTGCTATCAACGTGGGCAGCAGAGCAGCCCTGTCACACAGGATTAATGGCAGAGTGTGGTGTCACTTGTGGAAGCAAAGTAAACAGGTGAACAGTAATATCATAACATAGGAATAAACACCAAAATTGGAATGATTTTTTTTTTTTTTTTAATGTTTCAGCTTCCTAAGTACAAAGTAATAACCCTGTCAGGAACAATATTCACTGCTCTCTCATCTGGATGTGATGGAATTAGCGGCAGCCTCCCGGGAAGAATGCAGGTATGTCAGTCATGGAAACCCAGCGTGTGGCTGTGTTAAAACAAAAAGCAAACAAATCCCCTGGACACAGGATGGTGGGAGAAACCTAATACTACTTGGAAAATCTGCACTGCCTTGAATATGGCAATTTTCTTGGTTTCCTCATGAGAAGGATAATGCAAAAATGGGATGGAGATATATGTATATGTATTTGTATATCAGACAACATGTGTTGTAGATTTTGATAGAAGATGAGAATCAGAGTCTAAAATCTAGAACTGGGGCAGGAAGGTATCAAACACTGGACAAAGAGGAAAAACTTACTGAGTACTCTCTGCCTTAATACAAAATCAAGGATAGGCAAATCCTCAATGAAGGACAAGACTTAAAAATATTCCAGTTTCCATCACAAAACCAGAAATAATTCTGTGGCATTACCAGGGTGAGGGAGGTTACTCAGCCATTTTTCAAATTTGTTAAACTATTTGCCTCTAGGTTTCTGTGTGCATTCATTTATAGAGGCGTCAGCCAAAAGATGTTTGATGCTGAGAAAATTTGTAAGAATCTAGCTCTTCCTAGCTGCCCCGAGGTCAGTGCTTACAGTGTTTAAATTTCAGAAATGCCAAGTTGAGGCACTTGCATAGAAAAAATAGATGCTCAATTACACTGTTTATCCTATCTACTCAAAACCATGTTGAGCCCTAGCCATCTTTGAAATCAAATCTTGGTCCACAACATATTGCTGCCCAGTAGCATGTGTCACAGAGCATATTTAAGATTTCTTCAGAAGAAGCCAAGATCGGCTACTGCCAGAAATCAGATATTCAATTAAACAGTCTCACGCTCCAAGCCAGTATGGCAAGGGTACCTCTTCATGAAAAAATTGCTTCTGTGGGAACATCTGGGATTAAATGATTACAGAGAAAGAATTTTTACATCAGCAACATGGTGACTTGCACATATGTAATAGTGCAATCTGAAGGGGATGGCGGCAAACCTCAGTGCATGTGTGATGCTTCCCTTGAGTGCTATTCTCTTCCAGCCTCCAATCATGTTCTAGCCTGACCCTAGAAAACAACAGGAGAGACAAAAAGTGACTGTACTGAGATGATGGCTTTGCAAGAAGCAGTTGTTCTCTGTCTATGGCTTTCCAAGAAGTGGCTACGCTGGAGCTATGGCTTTGAACATTGTTTTTGACAACAGTGCAGGTTTGTGCCTTTGTTGCTTCTCCACCCTTCTTCTAAGACGGCTGTGTCCAAGTGTAGGGCTGTCTCAACACTGAACTGCATCACAGAGCAGAGCTCACACCCTCTCTCTTCCCCTTTTGCTTTCTCCACATTATTTTTCTCATCAGCTCAGCTCCCTGGGGCCATTTATGGGGTAGCCGGTGTCCCGGCATGGCTGGAGATGACTGGACTGGGGCAGGGACTCACCCAAGAGAACAGAAGATTTATTCTGTCTGTGGGTGGATGTGCAAAGCATGGGTAATTTTATTTGCCTTCGGATCTAACTTTCTTGATTTAGGTATTGTCAAACAGCTGAAAGGACTGACATTAGCTGCCTGGTTCCCATTAGTGAAGCCACTTTAAAATCTTGTTGCAATCACTTTGTTTTCTAACATGTAACTAAAGGCCTCTTTACTACTCCTTTACATGCTTTCTACAGTCTGAGCCATGCAAATAGAAATTGGGCATATGCATCTGGCTGATACGGGTATTTTGAAACCCCTTCCAAATACTTTTGCCAATGAATGCAGAAAAGATTTTATAGCAGTAAGAATGTGTATATTGGGCTTTCTTCCAAAAGCTGTGAGAGGGGCACAATATGTGCTACCAGGTTATTTTACCAACTGAATAAATGTCATCTCTTTTTCAAATAAGAAACTTGGACTATAGAAGTATTTCTGTGTGTAAATGAGTTCTACGCATCCTGAGCAGGAACTCAGTGCCTTCACTAGTCAGAGGTGCTCAGATATATTCAGAAAAAGCACCCCAAAATTTTAAATGTGGCAGATTTTAACTGTCCAATACTGTGCATGGTATTTCCCTCTCCCCCCCCCGCCTTGGATGAGTTGGCTTTTTAAAGCAGCAGCTGAGACCAAGTGGAATATGAGAGGTCTGAGTGGGAAAAGCAATTGTTGCAAAATCTCAGGCTGGGGCTATATGCTGCTTTGTATAACACTATGGGTCATTGCAGTCGAAAGCTTCACTGAGATACACAGTCTTTTATATATGCTGGTGTGTCATTGGGGCATTTTTCCTTCACAGAATGAAAGTGTACCAGGAACAACAGGTCTCCTCAAGAAATGCACCACGAGGCTTAAAATGTAGTGTACAATGAAGGAAGGTATCACGTCAGAATGAAGCCTTCTGTTTGTAATTAGGAGACTAGTTAAGTGCTGTGCTCTGCAGCTCTGGAAAAGCCATAGGCAGCGGCTGAATTGCCCTGGGAAGGACTGTAAGAGCCACCTTGGTACTTAGGAACCGGCCTGTGGTAAGCTGCATGTGTTCCCTGAAGTTAAATGTCCCATGGATCCTGACGAGCTTTTCCTCCAAGACAGCTACCACGTCAACCTTGCTGTGCTTGGTGAGGTTACCACAGATGTACTGTAGAGATGGTGACCCCAGGGAGTCCATCTCCTACATGCTGATCCGGATGCCTGAGCCCATGGTGCTGTGCAGTGAGTGCAGCATCCTGTGACTGCTGAGGCTGTGGAGTCAGCTTCCCACTGGTGTCTTTTGAGAAGAAAATGTCTGTATAAACCTACTCCTCTACTTCCTCACTGTAGGTCTTGGGAAAAGGCATAGTAGTGTCTACCATCCCTGCAGCTCCATGCCTGCTGGGATGGGAGCTGGGTGGTGTGGGGCCACAGCAGATGCTGGTACCCACAATCTGGGGCAAGCCTGCAGTACGAAACTGCTCTTTGCTTGCCAGGGGTAAAGCACCTCTGTCACACACTCTTATTAAAGATGCATGGGTTATGGCATAGTAAGAAAGAAATCGATGCATTTCTGCTTGAGTATGGTAAGTGTCTTTTGCTTTTGTGGGTAGCTCTTCTAACACTTTAATTGGCATTGCCTGGTGATGACTGGGCTGCAGAGGGAGAGCTGGAAGCAGGCGGCTTCTTGACCACAAAATAGCAAGTGGCTTTGGGCTGGCTTTTAGTGTAGCATAGAATTAAGCTAGTTTCCTCCGAAACTTTCCTAGAAAAACCTTGAAATCATTCTCCAATATGCCTCTTTGCTAGACGGAGTGCAGGACATGCTCGTTTGAGCCTGCATAGAGGTTAGTTTGGAATTTTTCTTTCCTATTGTTAGCAAATAGGACGGTGCCTTTGTTCCCAGACAGTTTTCAAGCTGATGAGCACCTCACTTTGACATGGTGTTAAACATTTAAATGCATTGGTAGGGTGCCTTCTTCACATCAAACTCAGATGGCTCATCTACAAAAATAACACCCCCAACCAAACTGAAAACAATTATCTTCATATGCAGAAAACTCAGCCAAGAAAACTCTTCCTTTTGTGATCAAAGCAGGAACTAGGTAGTTTGGTTTGTGCAATGGAGTTAGTTTTCTTCCTCCCTATAACATAGCTTCAGTCAGTTGTCAGCCAAGAGATATGTTTGGATTTTTCATCCCCATGTGGATTTGTGGGAACATGCACTAGGAGACCAGATCAACATTGTAATAGTGCCTGCATTGATCTAACACACTGTTTATGTGGACTCCAGCCATCATTCATTCCTTCCCCAGCATCCAGAGGCTATAATGGATTATTTTATACAATAATCATGCTAGTACTTAGCTGTTGTCTAGCATTTGCAAGGCATTTTATGAAGAAGGTCAATATAATTATCTCCATTTTACAGCTAGAAAATAAAGGCACAGAGACATGAAGTTATTTGTCCAGGTCCATGAGCACCACAGCTGTGATGTGACTTAGGGGGAGGATCCAGGTCCTTGAAGGCCCAGAGCAGGACTCTGGCTGGCATGTCCTGGCCATGCCCCTAAAAAAAGCCCTCTCTTTTCCACATGGAAAGGACAGTGCAGGGTCAGCCCCCTGCAGCTCTGAGATCAGTGGCCACCCCGGAGACCCATGCCCTGGGAGGGGGTACCTTCCCAGGAGCACACAGCTGCTGAAGGATACAGACAAAGAAATGTTCAAAGAAACCCCCAATTGCTCTTCCCTTTGGTCATTGCAACAACTACGTGCAGGTGGGCAAAAAAGGGAATCATCTATGTCTTCCCTCCCCCCGTTGCTTTTTCTCTTTGGGAAATCCTAACAGTGAGATTTGACTGGAGCCTTACTGGTGTCCTGGATATCTTGCCCTGGCAGTAAATTTCTCCACTAACACACTGCATCTTCACCTTTCCTGCAGCTGCTTCCTCTGGTGGTCCAAGGAAACGGGTCCCATCCTTTCTCACCCCCTCTTTCATCAAGTCCAAGGGGGTTTTGGAACCCAACACAGCTACCCGTGATAACTCCATCTCTCCCAGCCCATCCACAGCTCTATGACAAGGTGCGAAAATACAGGAGCTTCCTAACACTAAACTGAAATTAAGATCTGAACCCAGATGAAGGTGGTGGGCTGTCACCAACACCACAGAGCTTCTGGCTTGGGGGTAACAGACATTGCACATTGGGAGTCTGTGGGGAGCTTCTCTTACTAACTTAAACTCAGTTGAAAAAAAAAAATAGTCACAAAATTAGTCTTTAATAGGGGCTAAACCATCTGTGCTTACAAACTGGGCTCCCTTTAGCTTGTGCCTCTTTGCAGCATATGCTTAACAGCTACTCAGGGCACTTTCCTGCTCACAAGCCCTGCCCAGGAGCATGAGCTAAGAGTGTCGTTAACTTTTCCCTTCAGCAGGCCTTGTAACTACGGGATAAAACTCAGCGTGTGCTTAACCCACACCTCCTCCTAGGCTCCGGGTGGACTCCTCTTACAGTCTCCTTCAGCATCCAGCAGCTGCAAAGTGCAAGTCCTTCTCAACCCCCACCTCAGGTACTGGAAATGTTCTTTTCCTTTTGCAGCTGACATCAGCGTGTGCCTGGCATAAAGGTATATCAAGATATTCAACAGGGGACTCCGGAAGGAGAAAAAGTTGCTTGTTTGGAAAGGTGCTTTGGAAGGTTTCTAAATGAGATAGAGGTCATTTGAGAGCTTGTGATATGAAGCAGAAATGGCTCCCAGACCTCCCCTTGCTTCTGCACTGCTTGCTTCCTGAGCCTTTAGGCAGATGCAAATGCAAGAAATACTTGAAATTACATAAATCGGAAGAGGCAGTTTGGTAGCTCTTATTTCTTAAAGTACATGAAACTCCAGTAGGTTGCTGCCTGGATAAAGTGGATAAAGCATAATCCCTGTGAAAACCATGAATAGTTTGTCTACTCCCAGCAATAGGAGGGAAAGATGGGGAGAGGGTGGAGAAAGCAGGGATTTGTGGTCAATTAGAGGGAGAGATTTCCCACAAGTATTTTACGATTTGCTCACACCTTCACCACATGTGAAATCAGGGCTCTACAACAGCTTTCCAGTTCCTGAAAACACTGTTACTCAATTCAGAGGCCACAGCAGGTTCTGCTCCTGCGTGGAGCCCACCACTCTGGAGGGGTGAGTCCTTGATTGTATTAAGCAGATTGTAACCTTGTGCAACCACACTCCCCAAAGTGGGTAGCTGGCCCTTCACTTCCCACCTTGTTGTACCCTCCATTTCCAAGTCACCAGGGTAGCTATGATGGACTGCACTGTGCCACACAATAAGACAGATGCTGAAATGTACCTTGTGTGACAGAGTTGGGAAATACCAGTTCTCATCACCTGGTCCTCTCTACTGTTAATCTGAAAAGATCTTAAAAAAAAAAAAAAATAAATAGAGAGCTTTGTTTTGTATGTTGCTGTATTTGCAAGTTTGTTTGTTTGTTTGTTTTCAATGTAAACTTCTAGCAAAAATGCTCCTTTGTCTCTCCCATGTATCAAGATGTAGTTTGTTGTTGAACCTGGTAAGACTGCAGGGATGTAGTATCTCTGCAAGGAAAAGCACTGAACAATATGAGTTTTTCTGGAGTTAGTTCTTATTAAGTTAGAGGTAAATTCGTCATTTATTTATAGGCATTTCAGCAATACTTTTGGTCAGTCAAGGAATGAACAGAATTCTGTAATGTTAAAAAAATGGAGCTTTGATTAGTTTTTGATGGGAACTGTGAGGAAATCATGCAAAAGAAGTTGCAAGTGCTAGGACAAAGGAAAGGGAATGGCACAATACTTCTTGGTTTCTTAAATGTTATCTTGTGCCAAAATGTCTGGTTTTTGTTTTCTTATTTTTAAGGGACGAATTATTGGAAGGAAAAAAAAATAATCTTCATATTAAAATTACTTCTTTTGTGTGCTTTTCTAGTGGTTTGCCTTCAAATAGAAAATTTTTACTTAATATCAGGGAATTGTATTAGTCTCTTATCTTAATTATGCTTTGTATTTGTGTAGGCCAGCGGCTCATTAATGCCTTTGCCAATTATTGCCAGGGAAAGGGCAGAAAATCCTTGCCTGCTTAAATAAGAAGGGCGTGAGGTTGGGAACCTGCATGCAAACTCCCTTCTCCTGGAACTAGGCTAGAAGGTGGGAGTGGAAAAGCTGCTCCCCGCTGAGATGATGGCTGAGCCACAGCCTGGGGCTCCTCGTTTCCCTGCCCACCCACCCATCGAGTAGGTTTGGTACCGAGTGAGCTCTGCAAAGCGAGGGAGGCCACAGGAGATGCTGGGAGCCGGACCTCAGCTGTGGAGGCGTGCATGGTGGGGATGGGAGCTTGTGGTGCAGGACAGATCTCCTATGTGGATAGCTAGGTCGTTTGTCTCTCTGCAAGTGTCCCCTTAAAAAAAAAAAGCATCAGATGGGGAAATTGAGTCAGTCTTTATGAAGGACTTTGCTTTGTCAAATAGCGCTTAACCGATATCATGCTTTTTAATAGCAGAAAAGTAACTAAGCCTAAGTACTGGCAAGAGACAGGGGTGTGAATAGGTGTTAACATAACGTTCTGTAGTATTTTTTTTCTCCTTTGTTTTTAAAGAAATCCCCATGAATGCAGAAAGTGGAGAGCACAACTCAAGTCCTTCTCCTACCCTTCCCTTCACATGTTCACCAGAGGAAAAGGTCATATTGTAGAATCTGTACCTCCTAAAATTGCATGTAAAACTCTGTGTGGCCTATAGTACCATGAAGTATAATATTTAAAGCCCCCAAAACACTTCTGTCCTTTTAAAATCAGGACTGACTCTTAAATTGCAAACAAGGACTAACGAATACAACCCTCCAGGAGAGAGCAGACGCGCTGCACAGCACACCGGGGTCCGAGTGAATGCCAGACCCAGCTTGTCACCTCCTCACAGCAGCAAGATGCAGCAAGCATGGTTGCCCAACTGTGGGGCTGAGCTCCTGTGAACAGCCAACAGGTCTTCGAGCACTCTGCTTCTTGAGGAGACAAAACTGTCATTCTTGAACTACCAAATGTGAAGAGGATTTCATGGGTGCTAGATAGACAGAGAGAAACAATTACTTAAAATGGTAGAGTAACTTAAAACGTTTTTATGCTGGACATCCTCGCGAGTGAAGAGTAAAGTGCTGGCTAACTTGACAGCCACTGCTGATCTTGAGCACATTTGTTGCTTTAGATTTCACCTGTGAATTGTTTTGTCATGTACCCATACATATCCCTTATGCAGGTTTGTTGTGTCTTGGGTAGGTATGGAAATTACCTCTGGCTTGAACAGAGTCTTTCTTTGTCTCTGTCCTCCAGGAAGCCTGCTATTCCTGTTTCAGTTCTGAACAAAATGTAGTATGTGTGTATAATCTCACTGCACATAAAGCATGCAAACACTATTATGCTTTTTGGAATGGATATAGCAAATTGTGAGAAGCACCTATGTCTGCTCACTGAGGGCTAATTGCATATGTATTCTGCTTGTCTCTCTATATGCTTTTAGTACTGCCTAAGATACAATGAGACAGAGACACCAGTGCAGTCCGCTAAAAAAGGAGTGGGAGTATCTTTTTATTTTTTGTATTTGTGGCAAAGAAAAGGTTAGGTTAGATGCTAGGAAGGCTGTTTCAAGTAGTAAGATTATTTGGACCCAGACCATCCAGGGAAACTGTAGTGTCTTCATCATGGATGGTTTTAAGAAAATAAGAGATTAAAACCTGTCAGGATTTCTGTAGAAGTTGCAGTCAGTTCTTCCTTAGAACAGTTGATTCTCTTTAGAACAAAGGACAAGATTCAAGATTCAATATCTTGTGAAGACATTAAATACTGCTGTGCCAAGCTGAAGCATGCTGTGCTTGTCAACTGGTCGTAATGCCCTTGGCTGATGTGGGAGTAAGGGCTTAAAACCAAAGAATTGCCTCAGGAGCTTTGGTCTTGCCTCTGCAGTGCACCACCTTGTCTTGCAATGCCACCAATGACAGATTCATGAGGAATCAAGTGATTACAAGGTGCTCCTTCCCCTGGCATAACCTCCCCATTTCTGGCAAACAGCTGTTGAGAACCTTTCTGAGATGAAGATTGCACGTGAGTCATTGGGTTTAGTAGTTATCCGTGGCTTTAGCTTTCAAGAATTTGTCAGATCTCTTTCTGAACTCATTTATGCTCTTGGCTTCCAAAATGTACCATGACCATGAGCTCCACAGCTTTGTTATATGTGGTGGGATTTGGTTTTGGCTGGCAGATTCTCTGAGCATCCCTGGTTAGTGGCTTCTGAGAAATTCCAAGTAATTGCTCCCTTCCATGCCAGGCACGAGTCTACACATCTCTGATGGACCTCCGCTTTCAGCACATGGAGGCATTGGGACTGTAGGAAGAAAGTCTGGAAGGGTTTTGAGCTCAGTGGGAAGTAGAAGATGGTGCTTTTGCACAGCAGAGGAGTACAGCTGGGCCATTGCCCCTGGCTAAGCAATAGTTGGCTGAAATTCAGGGGAAGCCCTTTTCCTTAATGTCTGAAAGAGGAGCAGCTGATCAGCTGAACCTTGCCTCTCCATGGGGCAATGGTTCCTGCTGAGTCCTTGCCAGGAGTCCTAATGCAGCTAGATGTTGAAATCAGCAGGATGAGGCGGCTCAAGAAAACATGGGTGTTGTGGCATCCAGCTGCCACATGTTCTTCCTTCCCACTCATGCTGGAGGCACCACCAGTGCCTCCCTTGCAGCTAGCAAGCTGGTGGCCTTATTGTGTCACTCATCACCATTCCTTTCTGTGTTGTACAGGTTTGAGGAGCAACACCAGAGTCGTGTCCCTGAGCCTGCTTGTCTAAACTGTTGGCATCAGTCACCCCGTGGCCCTGCAGGGACGAGCTACCTGATGCCAGAGCTTGGTTCCTTCTGTGATGGGTGTCTTCTTCACAGTAGACTGTACACAGGCTGCAGCCCTAAAGGCTCCTCTGCCAGGGATGTGCATTTCACGCCTGCTTACAGGTACAGGATTACAGACTTGCTTTGTAAATTAACCCCCTGTGATTAGAAACATTAACACTCGGACTTCCTCGGTATTCTAAGCAAGGCCCTCATAAGGCTCGCTGCTTGTTCCTAGCAGTTGGAGATAGTGCTGGGAGATCCTGCCAATGCTGCTTTTGATCTGAGCTGTTATTGCAGTGCAGCTCATTGAATATTGAATACAGAAATTGCATGGAGTGGCCTGGTGCTAGGTACTTCCCTGTTCTGTCTGGCAGCCTGTTTGCTGTCATGTTTTTCCCTACAGGTCTCAAGAAGATGCCATTTGCAAGCAGTTGACGGGGCGGGGAAGGAAAGAATTGTGGCACTTACTGCTCTCCTCACACAAATGCTAACCTCCCATTCACTTAAATTTGCCCTGAGCACCTTTTTAAAATGAGGTTCAGTTTCCCTCTTTCAAATTTTTTACTAGCACTTACTATCCTGGAATGGTACTTAATCAGTCCCTGTCTGAATTCTCTGTGAGGATAATTGATGTCGATGTCTCCAACAAGCTGAAAATTGTTCCCCCCCTAGCCTTTGACATATAAAAGGACGTTGTTTTCTTCGGTGGATGTTTTTGTCTAACAGGCAAACGACCCTGGCTGTAAGGCTTGTGGAGTGGGGTACAGCTGCAGACACCTGCCTTTCAGCCCAGGGCAGGAGAGGTGTGGTGCCCTTTCTGGATTAAAGCTGAGGACTGTCTCCAGAGTTTACCTCATGCAGGCACCAAACGTGTTGCAGGGGTGTTTCCCTCCAAACTGTTTGATCCCATCTTTTCCCAGGGCAGTTTCAAGAACGAAGTCACCCTGTCTCAGGAGCACTTTCAGATGTCCTTCCAAATCACACTGAAGCTCACTTTGGGTTGCAGTAGCCAGGGTATCCATAGCTGAGTGGGCAAGATCCTTCAGATGCTGAAAGATCAGCAGAGATCCAGAATGGCCACTCTGTATTGATCTGAACTTCCAGATTTTTCAATAAGAAGGTTATTAGTCTCCTGAAGAAATGACTCAGAAGCTCTTGCTGCCATTTTCAAAAGTTTAAACCAAACCAGTGCTTGTTCGCATGCCTTTGGCACGTCCAGGTGTCATAACATCTTCTGAACTGGGAATCAAACCTCCATGTGTGAGGTGATGCACGCGTCTCATAGCGACTACAGAATCTCCAGTAAGGCCCAATATTTTGCTATCCACGTTAAAAGAAAAACAAAAAAAAATCCCCAACGTCTATTGAAGTTCAAACTGGCTCTGAGTCAGCAACGCAAATTCCTGAGTCTTCCTGCAGCCTGAGACAACTGTCCACTTCTCATTTCATCTCAATGCATGGCTAATGCTGTAGCCTACCCTAAGGCTGATGTTGAACTCTGAAGCACCATTTTTTACAAGGGCTAGTGAACAAACCACCCAGCTCACTTGTTCCATCCTCCCTGAACACCCACCTTGTGTGTCTCTCAAGACCAGCAAACCATTCACTAGAAAGCCTCCCAAACTTGGACTTTCCCCGAGTGTGACCTGCTGTCACATGTGCTCATTAGTAGGAAACATCCAAAACTTGGACTTTCCCCAAGTTTGACCAGCTGTTACATGTGCTCAGTATGAGCACTTGTGACACTTTCTGAAAGCACAGGGACAGTGTCAAGTGAATGGGGTTTGTTAGAAAAATGGCTATCTAGAGGGGTTCGGTCCTGGTCGTGCTTTCCTTCTGCTGCCAAATGGAAATGTGAATTTCCAACAGCCCCTGCACTGAAGTGCTGAAGACACCAGAGGGCTCTACTGCAAGACATACGGCTGGATTGACACAAAGTCCGTAGGATTTTGCTCTCATAGGCAAGCTCTCATTTTTTATAACCTCCTGCCAAAGACTAGCTGCTGCCAGCAGTGTGGGCCTCAGTTTCTTACATGACAGTAAGTAAGTTTGCTCCTGTCCTCAGACTTGCTATTTTTTATCAGGATATGGTGGAGTTTAGGATTTCTTTGGAAACCTATTGCACATAGGGCATTTTGTGGAAGGACCAAGGCTGTTCTGAGAAACCGGTTTCTGACAGCACTTGACTTAATCTGGAAGACAACCACCTCTTGGTGTTTTCAGTGCTGTCATAGTTTTTCCCCCAACCTGTTTGGCAAACGAGCCTACCTGTAGTTGCGTTTGTGCCTTTCCTATAGGAAGTTTATGTTGAAGGATTGCCAGGCTTCGCTCACTTGGACGGGGAAATCTCTTTCACGACTTGCCTTGTTTGCTCAAGAATTTTGGCTGCCTCTGTTGGCATGATAGCGAAATGTGTTTGCTAGGCTTTTACCCTTAAAGGGATAGAATTTTGCTGGTATTTTACACTTAAAAGGATATAACATTTCTTGAAAACCAGAACGCACGAGCATATACATTCTCAGGCAGTTGCCTGGGATATTAGCCAGGCATCTCCTAATAACACTAAAGCCCAGCAATGTAAGAATAAAATACAGTAGTTGGGGATAAATTGTCCAAATATTGCACAAGAAAGCTTAATGTGCATAGGAAATTCACTCTAAGCCCAGTACAAATCTTACTTGTCTTACTTAGGGGGCTAATTTCAAGAATGTCTAACGGCTTTATTGGACTTGTTCTAATTATTTGGAAATTGCTCTTCCTGACTCAAGTGATGCCTGGCATTCTTATGTGGCAGTTTCTGCTCGGTCTCAAAAGATCTCGACTTTATCTTGCTACTTGCGTGTGTGCCTGTGGTGCCTTTCATTTATTCATAGCAACATCAGGAAACTGCTGGTGTGAAAAACCAGTGAGGGCTGGAAGGGGACGACACTTTTCGTGCCTAAGGACCGGTGGCGGTGGACGTAACAGAGACGTGCTTCACACCTTGCTGTTTCCAGCCGCGAGGGACAGAGGACGTAGTGCTGGGGGACACCGCAGACCGCACCGCTCCCCGAGCCTCGTCTCGCACCCGGTTGCCAGCGGTGCCGCTGGGCCAGCTCCTGATCGCAGGGCGCAAAGTGGCCGCCTTCGGGACCGGACAGCGAGGTCCCGCCTGTGCGCAGCCTGCAGCCCGGCCAGGGGCCCCGGGCGCGCAGGCGGCAGCACCCAAGCGGGGCGTGGGCGGGACCGCGACCGGGACGCGCCAGAGGCGGCGGTGGCCGCGCTACCGCGGACCCCGCCCGCTCCTCGCTGCGCGGCGTAACGCGCCTTGGCTCCGCGCCCCGCGGAGGAGAGGGGCAGTGCCGCCAGGCGCAGGGCACCTCCCCATTGGCCGCTGTGAGAGGCGCTTTGCATGGCTCCACCCCCTCGCCGCCTCATTGGCCGCTGGCCGGAGGCGCTTTGCATGGCTCCGCCCACGCCCCCCCCTCCCGCGCCGTCTGGCCGGCGCTGCGCTGCGGTGTCGGGCCGGCAGCGCAGTGCAGGAGCCGGAGCCGGGTCGGGAGAGGGGCCGCGGCCGGCAGCAGGGTGCGAGCAGCGCCGCCGCTTCGCGGGCGTCTGGCGGAGCGGGGCGGCAGCAGGCTGCGGCCGGCGGGACTCGCCGCGCCCCCTCGCCGTTCTCTTCCCTCCGCTTTCCTGTAAGCCGCTCCCCGCCCGGGTCCCGCGGGTGCAGCATGAAGTGCAGCGATGGCCCGGAGAGGTAAGACGGCGGTGAGGACGCTGGAAGACCTGACGCTGGACTCCGGGTATGGTGGCGCGGCGGACTCGGTGCGCTCCTCCAACTTGTCGCTGTGCTGCTCGGATTCGCACCCCGCGTACCCCTATGGAGGAAGCTGCTGGCCGCACCTAACTGACTCCATGCACAGTCGGCACAACAGCTTCGACACCGTCAACACCGTCCTAGCGGAAGACTCCGAGGTGCTGGACTGCGCGGGGCAGCAGTGCTCCCGGCTCCTGCCCGACCTTGAGGAGGTCCCCTGGAGCCTGGAGGAGGTGGAGGCGCTGCTGCTGCCGCCGCCGCGCCGGGAGCCGCGGGCGCCGGGCGCCGCCGCCAGTCCCGGGAGCCGGGATGCGGCGGCGCGGCTCTCGACGCTGGTGAGTCGGGCGCTGGTGCGCATCGCCCGGGAGGCTCAGCGGCTGAGCCTCCGCTTCGCCAAGTGCACCAAACACGAGGTGCGGAGCGCCATGGAGATCGTCCTGGGCTGGACGTTGGCGGCCCGCTGCACGGCGGCCGCCCTCGGCGCCCTCTCCCTTTACAACATGAGCGGCAGCGGCGGCGACCGCTTCAGCCGCGGCAAGTCGGCGCGGTGCGGGCTGGCCTTCTCCGTGGGCAAGTTCTACCGCTGGATGGTGGACAGCCGCGTGGCCCTTCGCATCCACGAGCATGCCGCCATCTACCTCACCGCCGGCACCGAGAGCCTTTTCCGCGACATCCACGC
>WTSP01001821.1:74892-98427 GCA_025331215.1 Actenoides lindsayi | reverse complement strand
GATGATAGGACAAGGGGCAATGGGTGGAAGCTGAGGCATAGGAAGTTTCATGCAAACATGAGGAGGAATTTTTTCACGGTGAGGCTAACAGAACACTGGAACAGGCTGCCCAGGGGGGTTGTGGAGTCTCCCTCTCTGGAGATATTGAAAATCCGCCTGCATGTGTTCCTGTGTGATCTGGTCTAGGTGATCCTGCTCTGGCAGAGGGGTTGGACTGGATGATCTTTCAAGGTCCCTTCCAGACCCTGACGTTCTGTGATTCTGTGATCCCAGAACTTTTGCTATTTCAGAGGCATCGAGTCCTATAACACTGTCAGAATCTAGATGACCAGCTGAAGGGCCCATGGCACCCCAGTAGCAACTGCGTGCATCTCCACTGGCAACAGAGCAGATGTAAGGAATGGGCCTTAAAGGACAGTTATATGGCTACTCTCAGTAAATTTGACTTTTCTTCCATTAGCAAAGCCCTTTCCCCATTTCTTTTTCCAAATACAGTTAATCAGGCAGAGCAGGCTGATTTTACAGGACCCGAAACATGTCTAAATGATTTGCCTCATGTACAAAGTCACTTGCCTTGCAAATGGCAAGTGCAGATTTCACTTGGCTCTTTCAAGCAGCTTTCCCACTGTTATTTTCGGCTGCAGGAGACCATTCTATCTAGAAACTGTAGTTATTTTGTAACTTGCTGCTCTGTGTTGTTACTAATGCTTATTTGATTCTGGTCTTATTAGCAGTAATCATAGTTTGCCTAGAAGCGGTTAAACCAGCAGGAAGCAGAACAGTCTTTTTGTCCGTCAGTTGTTAACAATTTCAATTATTAATGTTCCCTGAAATGGAAGCCAGACCTTAATTCTCATGTGTGATGGTTGTGGTTTGTTGTTGATTTTTTTATTTATTTTTTTTTCCCTTTCTGGTTCATGTGTGCCTAATCCTTGCAGTACTTGGAAAATTAATTGGATCACAGCAGTACAACACCCCCTGTTTACAGTGATCCTAGATGGTACCGTGCAGTAAAAATGGGTGAAGGTGGCTGCTGGAGCTGGGTGCAGCATGGGGTGGCTGTCACTGCCCCAGTGAGCATGTGGCTTCCCAGCTGAGTGGCGGGCTGCTTCTTTAGGGCTAAGTACCTGGAGAGTAAACCGAGCAACATTAATAATACTTATCTGCAGAGGAAAGTGAATAATAGCTCATTCTCAGGTTTATTTGTTTTTACTAGTCACACTAGTGAAGCGCTGTGACAGTAACAGCAGCAAGTCTTCCTGGTCTTTCTTGGTCCACAGTTTGAATGAATTCTGTGTAGCTACGCTAGGGTTGGAAACTAACCTTGCTTTCAGAGCCTGGTTGCCTGCTTCTGGCTTGTGGAAAGGACACACGCTAGCCTACAGCACGATGAGAGGTATGTGTCATTCTGGTTTGTCTCACTTCTCTGAGATGTTAACGCACAAATCGGAATTACTTCTGCTCAGTTTGTGAACTAACTCACTGTGTCTTGTGAATAGACTACTTGGTGTTTTCCCACCCCGACTTTCAGGGTGAAGAATCTCTTGACAACCTCTATCTAGCCTTTGTCCCAAGCACAGAAGATGTTCCTGTTGCTTTGATGGGAAGAAATACAGAGAAAAACCGTTTCTCAAGCATAAGCAGGCTGTGGGGTAAAGCAGGCACAAAATACGTATTTCAAATCTTGCTCTTAAAATCATACTTAGGACTAGTTTAGTGGTTTTAATATTTTAGTTACTGTTATATAGCACCGGAAAACTCATCAGCTGCATGTTATTTCTGCCTTGTTACATGGTCACTTATGAAAATCTGGTCTCTGTGAATTGCAGGCTCAAGGTCACGAGCACACAGTGCTTTGTGAAGCTTGCTC
Source organism: Actenoides lindsayi (assembly GCA_025331215.1). NCBI lineage: Eukaryota > Metazoa > Chordata > Aves > Coraciiformes > Alcedinidae > Actenoides > Actenoides lindsayi. The sequence continues at coordinate 96,557 of WTSP01001821.1, read as the reverse complement.
TGGGCAGGTTGATATCCCCCTCTGAAGTCAACCTGAAAGGAACATATGTTTCCAGCCTGTCTGGTAATAAAGATACCTTTCAGTGCCAATGGCTGCAGTCGTGTTTTTACTGGTGTGGGGAAAGTACAATTCAGAACATGCCCACAGGACTGAGTAAAATATTTGCTTTGTTTTTTTCCTCCAGGTGACCTTTTCAAAGAGAGAGGTACAAAAGGTAAATGCTGACAGGGATTTTATGAAGGGTTGAGGGAGTTTAAAAAGTTAACCAAACAAATAATTAGGCTGTTTTATACATCACTGGTGGCCTGATTCTCTACCATCACTATAATGGGTTTACTGACAAGAAATGTAGCAAAGAAGAGGAGTATGTCTGAGCATTTTATGAAGGTGTATTTTTATCAGCAATATTGAGTAAATGATGAGTGACACCACTAAAATCAACGTAATTCCTGTCTTAATGTCAGACTCAGACAGCTGATTTCAGTAGGATTATTCCTGTTGGCAGTCAGGTATCATCTGGGTTATTTTCATTTAGACAGTTTTGTTGAGATCCCTAAAAGTTCTTGGCTGTGATGTCTGGGGGGGCGGGGGGGGGAGGGAAGGGAGTGCAAAGGTAATGTTGAGACTGCTCCAAACCCCTAGGTGTTGCCTTTAGTTTGGGAGCTAAAGCTTTTTATTTATGTTCACTATCAGAATAGGGAACTAGCCCATTAAAACTTCAGCTGTCAGCCTGAGCCTAAGGTTTATTATTTATCTGACTTCAACCAATAGCTTTAAAAAAATCACATTTTGGTCACAAATAGAACATCTTATGATATTCAAAGCATAGTTTGACATTGTTTTAAAATCTGTTAAATAGCTTAAAATTAGTATTAGAATCTCTTCCTTAGGGCATGATCTAACATCAGTGAAACAATATTTAATAAAACTAAGAAATGTTTAATTTTATGTAATAAAACAAGTCTGATTCTTTTCTGCCTTTCAGTTTCTGTCCTTGCTAGTTACACAAGCTTAATATAAAGGTCAAATGCTAAGTTACGTGATCAAACTTCAAGGCAAAGAAGAGTCAGATCCAGTATATCTTAATTGGATTTTTTTTCCTTTTTTTAATTATCAAGGTTCAATTCAGAACAAACCAGGAATAATTTTGATACCAGGGTTTATAGCTAATTAGACATGCAAGCAATGTGAAATGGTGCAATTAGGGGGAAAGAAATTGCCTTGTATTCTAATAGGACTTTATAACTAAGAACCTATTAACTGTTTAAGTGAACCTCAGACAAAATGCTGATGTTATGTTCTTGGAGAGGTATCTCAATTTGGTATTTATAAAGAAGTTATCTTAGTAAATGTGAATTGCTTGGTTCAAAGCAGACTAGGCTGAAAATCATTGTCTGGATTTGGCCAATCTGGGGAGCAGATTAAAGTAATTAGCTTGTTGGGGTTTTTTTAGATATATAGATATATATTTTAGATTTATTTTTTTTTTTAGATATATAGACCAACTCATTTTAGAGTGATTTGAAGTAGCCTGAAAATGGTAATAAAAATAATTTTGACATTCATGGTGTTAGGATCTGCTCTGCTCACTAATGCAATGTCAAATGAACTCAGCAAAATGCTTCAGTTATTTAAAATGGGGTGTGCTCTAAATTCCTTGTATTTATTCACTTTATCTTACATTGAGATACAAAAAAATAACAATGCAAATAAGCCGTGGGAGTAATCCTTGATAATGATAATAGATGGGGAAATAAGATTACATTTAAAACCTATATTCATAGCTCTGTGATACTTTATTAATCTACCAAAAACATAAACCGAGATGATTAACTTTTACAGTGTTTATTTTGCATTTATTTTCAAGCAAATATAATCCCTTTACAATACTAGAAGCATTATTTCAGCATCTATTTCAGAGACTAGAAGAGCTTTTGCTTAGATGAAAGTTATTTTCTAAACACCTACCTAGGCAGCTCATCATTTGTTTAGCCATTAGAGAAATTGCCCCTTTTTAAAGCAGTAGGAATATGCTGAGATTTGGGTGTATGTACCCAGTATCATGCATTAGAATTTGCATTTCTATTTCATATAGCCTAGAGCACTGTTTCATGATAAATATAATCACCTTCATTTCTTACTTTGCCATGAGGATTTCTGTTTCTGTCCTCGGTGCCATTCCTTGCACGTACGCCTTTCTGCCTGCAGAGACAGAGAGGCCAAGTTATGTCTTTAGTTGATCTGTAGTCTGCAGATCTTTTGGGCTTGCAGCTATCTTGATGTTTTCTTACTTGACAAGATTGATGATATGGCAGGATGAAAACTGAGACAGAGGTTGAAGTGGCAAGGATGAGTTTCAAATAGTCTCAAAGAAAGAGAGAAGTGTGGAAATTAAGCAAAATTTGTTTTCCAGTCATGGGACTTAATCTATGATATATTAAAAGAAAAAAAATCTCAAATATGAACTAGAGTAGGGAAAAACCTGTGCTAAGTACTAATTCCTTGTTACTTCTACTATTAGCAAACTGCCCTTGTGTGTACAGCAAGGGAAATTCCAGCTACCAGAAGTGCAGTGAGCCAGGGAGGCTGGCAGAGGAGGTGAGAGAGAAACAGCTGGAAGGGAGACACAAAAGAGCAGAAGTAACCTAGACAACTAAAGAGGGAAGTTTTTGCTTAAACAAGCTAATCTTTTAAGATGTTGAAGTACTCTGGGAACTGCAATGGGTTTTGCTACACTTGGAAACTTTCAGTTACTGCGCATCTTGTATGTAACAACACCACTTTCATCTGTAGAGTTCAAGACATTATCAAATGAGATATGTATTGTGCACTGTCATTAAGGCTCTTAATTATTTAATTCCTTGTATCTGTTTTGTACTGTCAAATCAGTGCTCTTCTGACTGTCGCCTGCCATACCACCATGACATGCACAACTAGTATGTCTCTGTAAAGAGAAGGAATGGATGTATTGAACTTCAAATATTCTGGATATCCTGCTATGTATGAGCATGTTAAGTAATTTTGTTTTTTTTCACAACCGTATTCCCTGTGTTTAAAAAAATCAGGTTTTGCTCAGTTGCACATTGTAGTCTAATTTCTTAGCTCAGGTACAAGGTTCACTGAGGGTGCGGAAAGTTTCCAGGAACTTTCCTTAATCCTTTGGTTGGGCTGCTGAATGAAGTGTCAATTTAGTGAAGAGAGGAGGGCCATAGCATCCCTAGCGCAGGGCCAGGGTTTTTCCTCTGTTTCCATGTGCCCAGTTATTTATGATGTGTGGGCTTTCAAAAGTCAATGTTGCGCAGCTGCTGGGAATGTGCTTTTCTCTGGTTACAAGCCTGCAGCAAGAACTTTCCCTCATGCTGTGACTGGACATTTTGGGTAAGAGATGATATTTCACCCAACTTTGCTGTCCTTGCCAGTGTTGGTCCTTGACCAGCACTCTTCCAGAGCAATAAGAAGTACTTTCATGAAAATATAGACAGCTTTTCATAGCCTGTGCTTATATCTCCAGATTGTTGTCTTCAGGGGGCTGATTATGGCTAATGTCTGAAACTGAGATGATGTGTCCCTGAGACATGTCATCTGTGCCTTAGAGGCTGGAGAAGGGGGTGCACAGAGGGCAATTTTGTGGGGTTAGCAGCAACTCTGCCCTCTCTCTTAGTTGAGCAGGAGAGGCAAGAGGAACTATCCAAAGCTGCCCATTTTGGTGGCAGCTGCTGACTGACATATGCAATGAAAAAAGCAGAGCAATGCTGAAAGCTTTTGAAGAAAACGCTCAAATAAATAACCAAAAACTAATGGGATGCTCATCTTTTAACATTGTTCCGTGCCATCATCAACACATCAACAAATAAACACAACATTGGAACAACCCTGGGCCTTGTACTAATTAATTTAGGGTTGAAGGTGCAGATTCAGAAGGCGGTTATGAAAACTTATGAATGAGGGGTACAAAGTGATAATTCACTCTGACTTCCTCCATAAAACAGTCCACATGACTTCTGAATTAGTTTCATTATTTTAATTAGTTTTTCATGATCTCATATTTGCCCTTACTCTTCTCTGACAAATGAACGGGAGCTTTTTGAGTCTTCTCCTGTGATATGCATTTTCCAGTCTGTAAGTCAATCTTGTGGCTCTTCTCTGAAGCCCCTCCAAAGGTTAAATAACCTATGAAACTATTGCATGCAAACCAGAATTAAAAACAGCAGATGATTAAGCCTGTTCTTACTGATAACCACCCTTTCTTTTGTACAATACCTGCATTACCCCTATGCCCACAGCACAAACCCTGGTGTCGTGATAGTGCATCACGTCAGTGATACTCTTTCCAGGTCCTCAAGTCTTTCAGATTCACCACATGCATGGAGAGTCCTTGGCTCTGTAATATTCTTACTTTCTCATTGTTAAGAGGTTATATTTGCTGTGTTGAAACACCTTGTCATGGTGTTAGTCAGCATATAAGAGCTTCTTTAACCTCGATCGTATTCTATCATTTACTTCTCTTATCATTGCTGTGCCACCTGCAAATTCTGTAACTGTTTCATTCCCCCTTCTAGGGCTTGCTCAGAAAAGTAGGGCTGAAAATGATTGCTGTGAAACACAGTCAAGCTTCTTTTTTTCTTAATGATAATTTCCCATTTACGATGTATTTTTAAACCTTTTAGCTCATTTTCAGTCCAGCTGTTGTGTGCCAGGTTGATTTGTTGTTATTCTGGTTTTCAACTTGTTAGGAGCCATGAAGGCAAGAGCCTCCTTGCAGAATCACATCTGCGTTATCGCTTCGTAAGCTTCTGTAAACTCAGCAGAAAATACTGGTTTAACGAGACATGTTTTCCAAAGAGGGATGCTCATTTGCCAGAAAAAATACCATTGGCTTCAGCTGTTGATTAATTGAGTTTCTCTCTCTCATTTTGTAGTTCTGTCTGGGACTGGTGGGAGGCTGATAGGCCTGTGTCTATCAAGGCCATCTCATTCTCACTCTTTGAACACTGGTACCCAGCACGAGCTGTCTCTGTGTCCTCCAGAACCTTCCAACAACTGCTGAAAATCAAGATTAACTATCTAGGTAGCTCCTTTGTTGGGTCCCCTAACATTACTCAATACAAGGTATCTTAAGTGCTAGTATAGAAAATGTTTAATTCAGAGGCTGCTGTTCAACACCATTTTGAGAGTTGTTTTGAATCACAGTTACTGTTTAGCATCTGTTATGACGTTGTGATATCCCCTTCTCTCCCACATCATGCACAGCAAAATACTGTTATTGACTACTTCAGGATTTTTAACCACTGTTTTAATTGTGGGGATGTTCCCATTTTGTAAAGCATGAAAGGAAAACGGAAGCAGTTAGTGGCATTTAGTAAAAATAAACAAATATCCATCTTTTACTGAATAGAAAATGGTAGTATTTTGGACCAAAATGCATTGCAGCGCAGTAATAAAGTTTTCTAATTATATGCTCCCTTTTCCAATTAACCATAACAAAGTGTTATGGGATTAAAAAGCAAAAGTAATGGGTAAGTACAGAGACTGTTTAATGATTGCGGCACAAGCTGTGAGCACACATATTTTTTGTAGCCAAACAATGGATTATTAGTGAACGGATTTCCCCAAGTTTTCTTTATAGTAAATGTTGCAATGACAATTACTGTATGCACTGAGTTCATTCAGAATGTCTCCAACACCTGTTTCCTCCTGTTTTTCTAACAGTTTTATTTGGGAAGTGTTGGGAACTGGAATGATGTCTCATTAGAGCGCGGGGTATGCTGGGGACACACAGGGTTCTCTGTCATAGAAGATTTGCTGGTGAATAACAAGCATATTGTTTCACACTTTAATAGGGGTGTTTAGGTGCCTGGTAGAGCTGTAAATAGTGTCTTTTTCCAAAGATTCAATTTAATACCACCTCCATGTCGTCATGTGCATGTTGCCAGAGTTCATAGTAAAGCTTTCTAGAGAGTGCTGATGCTTTATGGTTACAGAATTCTAAGAGAAGCAAATATCCCATCCTTGTTCTCTTTTGGAATTGGACATTGTATGTAGAAAGCATCTCCCAGATCTGTCAGCAAAGCTGAGGCACAGCAATCAGGGAGGAACTCCTGCCGTGATGCTGCCAGGGGCCAAGAGGTCATGCACAGATTTTACCAACTTCAATCCAAATCTTATCTCTTTTGCTCTGTCAAGGGAGCCTAAAAGAGAGATAGGAGGATGAAAGGCAGCTCCAAAGTCTTACTTTTTAATGGAAGAAATAAATTCCGGTTACACCTGGCGACGCTATCAGAACTCGGGGGATCTTCATCCCAAATCAAGGCTGGCTTAGGAAAATACATTAAATTAAAGCTTCTAAAAGCAATACAGATTTTAATTAAGGATACTAATTAATTTAAAAAGTGGTTGGGAGGCACAGAACTTAGACTCTAACCTCAGGAGCTTTGCTCCATTGATATTTCAGACTGATTATGTGCAAGAGTCTCTGTCCATGTTGAGCACGCGCCATTGGTCTAAGGGATAAAATGAGAAAATACTCTGGATCTGAGCCACACGCCAGGTAATGTAAAAACAGATGGTGAGCTGTATTCCAAGAAACAAGGCTGGCTGGTTAACTGAAGCCTATGTCCTTCCATCCATATCTAGTCTTTTAATCTGCCTGTTGGTAGCTGGGACCCTCTTGGAGGGGCAAGTTTGGCTCTGCCCTCTTTCCTGTGCATTAAAGCAATATGACAAGACCCCAAAGACAGAGTTTTCTCCTGAGACAGTAGACAAGAACTTGCCATTTTCTGAGACCCCTCCTTTGCTTCTCGCAGTCTCTGGTCTTGATGCCAGGTTGAGGGTTGAATGAAAGCTTTTGGCTTCTCAGACTGGCAAAGCAGATGATCAGCAACCTTTTAAGAGGCTTAGGAGATGTCTGAGGCTACCCTGACTTGTGCTGTGGGTTTTCTTGGCCCTTTGTACGGGTCATAATCCTGCAAGTGTAAAGCTCCTTGTGCCTCAGCTCTCACTTTTTCTTTTTTTTTTTTTTTGTCTGCATTTGCTGTGTGGTTTTGGAAGCAGAGGGAAATCTTTCAGTCATGATATTTAGCCAGGTGCCAGCACATTGATGAGAAAGCCTTGTGATGTTTCCACTGTGTCAGCAGCAGGGAAGGGACAAATTTAAGCTCCGTGAGGATCATGCACTACAGGCACTGGCACCTTCTCTGGGTGCTGGTAAGATGCTCTTACACAATCCTTTTGGCGTCACACCCAGGCTGTTCCCTCAGAGTGCATTCACTCATTCCTTCATTCATGGGTCTGTCAGCATGTTATTGTGTCTGCCTGTGACCCTCCTGAAGACCATACATGTTATGTTCAAGCCCTCAAATGGGCTGTGACCTTCTCCTCTTTTGAATGCTGTAGGAATGACCTTTCAGCAGGGTACTTGCTTATGTAGAGGGCTGACTGGGAAGATTTGGCTGTGCTGGGACTTAGGTCCATGTTGGCCTGAAATGAAAGAACAAGAATTCTTTGTCCCAGGGAAAGAATTCAGATTTTATTTCTATGGTTCAAATGTAACCTGTATGAGTAAAGTCTTTAAATGCTTTCAGCGTGCAGCTCTTCTCTTATGTGCAGCTATTCAAGCTATGCAAATTGCAAGGGGAATTCTTTTACAGTGAAGGAAAGTGATTGCTGTTTGTTTTGATAATTAGGATAACAATCACAGACTTCAGGAATGAAACCGAAGTCATAAAAGCGTAACTGTTAGGGAGAACACTTCAGTAAGGAGATGCATGATTTTTGTTGTATGTTGTTTGGGGTTTTTTTATTGAAATGTGCATATGCAGAATTTGAAGTGCTTATTTCCTGATTTATTGTAGTATTTCTTCAATGTACTGACTGGGTACATGAAACAGCCTAGCCAGTAAAATCATGCAATAGGGGAGTTTTTAGCTAAGAAAGTGATCAGTTTGGGTACAAATGGGTCCTTTGCTTTTTGGTTGTTTGTTTTTTTTAGTCTTAGCTGTATTGTGAGAAAAACTTTTTTGTGTTTATTCCTTTTGGCCCCTGAAGCTAGCTGTGGCCCTTAAGAAGAGATGTTACAAGTACAGGATTGTGGATTCATTGCAGGTGTAAACTGCATCCTGAAAGAGACGGAAGCGCTGCAGCTAACAAGCAGCCACTTTAAGGCTGAAACCTCCAATGCTTCAGTGACAGAAAGTGCAGGGTGCTTTTGTATAAGGATCGTATCTTTTTACAGGAATATTAAAGTGTTTAACACTTAGAAAATGCTCAAGGGCTCCTAATCTGTTAGCCATGGGGTTATGCCTGTGGTCATTTCTTGCCTCCCCTCCTACAGCCAGCAAAGTTATCTTTATGTGACTCATAATTTATATTTGGAGAGAGGGAGGAAAAAAGGTGGCCTGGGGAATTGCTTCAAACACAGGGTTTTTCTTTCCATAGTTCTCTATCATTCATTTGTGGCCTGGTAAAACCTAAGCCACCAAAGAATCCATCTCCCAGACCCAGGCTTGGAGAGCAGTGGAAGGGGGTGCACCTGTGCTGCAAGCTGCTCAGGGGCATGGAGCTGCTGCTGTGGTCTCCTGTCCCCCCATGGGCCCCTCTTTATCACCTTGTCAGAGCAGAAGGGTGAGGAGCTACAGCCAAGCGTGTGGTGTGAGGCTCCTTCCCCACTAGTGATTTCATAGGACTTTGGGCAAGATCAGACATGAATCTTCCCACACTGGAGTGTCTTGTTTGGAGTGCTATGCAGGGCATGGTGCTCCAGGGGAACAGATGAGAGATTCCAGAAGGATTCAAGAGAAGCTGTGGAATAGTCTGGCATTTGCATAGACCTTTAATAGCTATATCTTAAATACAGGCAATGTGGCAAACTATTTATTGCTATTAAATACCGCTATTCTGGATATTGTAAGTACTCTCACTAACCTCTTGAAATGGAACGTTTATCTTCCTGAAGCTGATCTGGGATGGTCCATGTATTGAATAATTTCTAAGGCAGTATATTGTTCTCTGATTTCCCCTTTCCCTTTTACTAAGACATAGTCTAGTCTTTTCCCATCCAGCTGACATAAGTATAAATGAAAGCCTACATGGGAGCAGCCTGGCTTCCACTAAATGCTGATAAAACAAGACATCTGTAGAAACTGAGCTCTTAACAGTGTCAGGTTGTCAAACTCAGGAGAAATCCCCTGTAATTTAATGTTTTGCTCTAATGTGTGCCTGGTACCCTTCGGCATCTTCCTAAACCACGGCTCCCTTGGATCTCTATTAATTTCTGTTTTCAAGTATTTCTTTGCAAAGTGTTCCCTTTCACCTCCTCGGCTGGGTTTTGTCCCTATTCTCCGGCTTCGTTTAAAAACCTCCCCGTTTTCTCTCTTGGTCCAGACGGAGCAGAGGGAATCCCCCTCCGCGAAGGGGTTAAAGGCGATTCCTCCTCCGAGAGCTGCTGCTGGCAGCCGTGGGAGGAGAGACCGCCCGGCCCCGCTGCCTCCCGCTCCTGCCATCCCCGGGCTGTCGGGCTCGGGACCATCCTGCCCTAACCTTCCGGGCCCTTCTCTCCCCGTGGGCGATGTAGGTTGTCCAAGGAGAGCAAGCCGAGGATGAGCGGCCAGCAGCGGGGGGGACAGCGGGGCCGCGAAGACTGGGTAGTGATGGGTTTGTAGCAGCACCTGGTCGGGGCTCCTCCGGCAGGTGCTCGGCGGGGACCATGAGCGTGATGCTGTGGCGGTGGGAGCAGAACAACACCACCATGAAGCTGGTAAGGATTTCGGACAAAACCTCGGAAAGCCTGCTCGTACTGACTAAGGAAAAAGGCATTTGCACGGCACTGTATTTTCCCTGCACCTTTTTTTTTTTTTTTCCCCACCTTTTTTTTTTTTGTGTGTGTGTCTGGAGCTTTTGTCTGGATGAGGTAAATAAATGCCTAATAAGAAGTGAAACAGGAGGGCTGGTGCTGAAAGGATGTTCTCTCCAAGTGGAATGCAGTTTTGCAATAGAGTTGCAGCCGGATCTGTTACTCATTAGTTCATCTTTTGGACTGCGTTAGGTTGTTTTCCATGTTGTTTGATCTCTGTAGTTGAACTCATTTAAAAGTAAGACTAGAAACACAGATTACGTGTAGAGCTCTCTCCTCACCTTCCTTTATTTATGGTCTCTTCCATTTTTTCTTCTCGGAAACAGTTTTCTCTCAGTCCTGCTAGAATAGTTTCATCAGCTCGTAGTATTTTGGGGGTTTGTTTGCTCAGCAGTTTGTTTTTAAATCCCTCCCCCCTTTTTTTTCCTTTTCCCGTGAAAGGGAAGAACCCCACTGTTCCCTGGAAGTAGCAAGTGTGTGTCTGCTTCATTCCTCCAGCATAAATGAGATCAGGAAACCCACGTATCTGCCTGTCTGTTTGAATTACTGTCCATACCAAGATTTAGACTCTGCTCAAAACTTAAGAGAGTTGCACAGCTTTTTTCTTAAACCTATTTGATGTGAAGAATATCGAGGCAGTGGCTGTCTGAGATAGCTTTATTTTCTCTCTCTCTCTCTGGCAGGTTGTTTAAACAAAGAAAATTACGTTTCTGGCAGTCTTTTTTTTATATGAAAGCTTTCTCTTTTTCTGAGAAATTTATAATCAAACCCAAGGATTTGTTACGCGTCTAATAATTTAGCCTTTAGATGTGAAAACTCTTTTGAAATCCACGTGGGAGTCAAAGGTACCCAGCACCTCTTCATCCTGGGCTCTGTGATCACAGAAATTTATAGTGCGCTTAGCAATTTAACAATCCCTGCTTTTACATACTTTCCGTGCAGGAATGAGGTGATAAACGTGTGTTATTTAAGGAGTATTCTGCTTTAGATAGAAAAGCAGCTCTTCACGTGGGATCAGATAGTTTCAGATGTTTCGTGCATGAGTAGCCACTGGAATAATGAATTTGTGAGCTGGCGGGGAAAATGTGCTGCTGGGGGGGAGGTTGCCGGAGCTTGGTTCCAGCTGAAGCCAAGTATTTTGGAAAGGGAGGTTGAAGTGGAGCCCTCTCTTCCTTTTCATATGCAAAAACCACTTAAGGAAGCAGTTCGGGCTGTGTACACAGGTGTATTAAAAACTCTTTGCATATATACTGGCTTCTAAAGCAGCTGCAAATCGACTTTGCAAACAGAATAAGCACCTGTGAGAGCTGAGCTTATTAAATCAAGCAGAGAAAGGAGATGCGAGATGAGAAATGGAATAGCTGCCAGTATTCAAAGCACAGCAAAATTGAACCAAGTGATGCTCAGGCTGCTAGAAAAGAGCTGGATTTGTTACGTCCTTTGGAGAAAAGTACGAAAACGTTCACCCCATGCCTTGCTCCTTCTCCCTGTAGACTAGTGGGCATTTTATTGCCCTCTGTAATTAAGGAATTGCAGAGATTGCTCCCATGGGGCTACCTCTTTGTGGGGATGGGGTGGGTGCTGGGGCAGGGAAAGCCTTGGGTGTTCCTCGGTCTCAGGGGGCCTGGTAGGATGAGCAGAGCTTTGTGCAGAGCTCTTCCACAGGCTTTGGCTGGTCTCTAGCGATAAAGTGGATCAAAGAAAGTCAGCTTTGTAATAATAATGAAAAAAAAAAAAAAGAGTCCTCAGCTAAGCGAATAGCTAAGTAAATAGACCAGATGATGCTCAATGAAAATGTCTTAGGCATCTGAAAATACAAAAAAAGTTCTTAATTAGCAACCACTAAAAAGAGAAACTAAGTAGCAGAATAAGATATTTCAAATAAATAAAACATAAAATAGCCACATATCTTGCTGGAATAAGATGGGATGTGATGTCCTCAGCTATTTGCCATGGTATTTAGCTGCAAATGATAATTTTCTGTTTATAACAATCACTGGAGCAGTACTTTTTTGTTCTTTCTCTGGCCATGAAGTTTTTATGGTATAAATTTATTGAATACACCAGTTTCTTAGTTGTTCCTGTTTCTTTGGCATAACTTTTCAAAGGATTTCAAAGTACTTCACCATCAGTTCGCAGAGTCTTATAATAATAATTTCCACGGGATCCCTGTGAGTGAGAACGATGTCCTGACTCCTGATGTCACTGCTGAAAGCTGGCATGGGATCTGTCAACATTTGGGAGCGGGCAGCAGGGATTTTGCAATAGCTGAGGGCAGGAACTGAATCAACATTGCTCTGGTCCGAGTCACAGATGAAGCGTGTTGGTGTTCTAGTGGAGCTAGCGAGGAGTTAAAGAGCCCCAAGGATGCCTGCAGAGCACCGTGCCCTACAGATTCCCTTCTGCTTTTGCTCCCTCCTTCTCCCTTTGGTCCGGTGAAGTTTCTGTGAAAGAAAGAGAAGAAAATGCTTGTCAGCGTTTGCTTAGGGTAAGCTGATTATGACTAGTATAGCAAAAATAACCAAATACATAGTGTTGAGAGGTTTGAGTGGTAACGGCAAGAATCACTTTGTGGTTGAAAGCATAAGATTCAGGGTGTGGAAGCTTAGGGGTTTTTTCTAATTTGCAATATAGAGCTTTTTAGGGGGCCAGGGATAAATCACTTAGCCTGCTGTTAGGACCGAGTCCCCAAACATCAGATCCTGCAAGACTAAAAACGTGAATATTGCCATAAGAGTGCAGTACAAAAATAGGTGTCCAGCTCTGCTTGAAACTCAGTATTGCTATCTCCTCTTCCAAAATACTGTCCTTGAATCATTTGGGGGGATGGAAGCCTAGTTCCTATCCCATACTGCTTTTATTGCTGGATATATTTCCTGGGCAACCATGGCAGGCTTCTTGCCAGCCGTTCTGGAGTAAACTGAAGTTACTCCTGGACCTTCAAAGAAGTGGCCAGACAGAAACCAAGACAAGTTTTTTTTCTGAAAAGACTGTGCCTACTTTATAAGCTGTTGCCAACTCTTAGGAGAGAAAGACTGAATTTGGGTAACTTGCTCCTTTTCATGGTGACTTGTGCAAGGCTGTTAACCTACCTAGTTTGACACCAGAGTTCCTTATTCCTGGGCTTTTAAAAGCAAATGTTTAGTTATGTTTCTCTTTCTGTTTTACATTTGAGATCAGAACAAAAATTATAACATGTAGTGTAAAACCTTCCCTTTTTTTTTTCCTTGTGACTGTTATGAGTCAGCTGCACACCTTATGCAAACACCTATTTTTAATGTAATCAAAACAAGGATCTCTCCCCTTCACTGTTTTATGGATTTGAGAATTCGCAAGAGGTAAAATACTGTTTTTGTGATGATTGAAGGTTGTTGTAAAAAGCATGTGATCCTTTTTTCTTTATGCAAGGTTTAAATTGTCCTGGCTTTAAGCAGCCCCCAGCCTTGTAGCACATGTATACAACTGTGAAATCTGAGAATGTTCCAGCCTTTGACAAGATTTTCCGTACTATTGTATTAGTAGAAACAGGGTAGCTAATCTATCTGGATATAACTGGCAGTAGATAACCTTTCCAGGGTGGTTTTTTTGTGTTTGGGGTTGGTATTTTTTTGAGCCTGCAAGCAGCTAGTGAACGAAAATGCTATGAAAGTCTTCTCAAGCAGAAATATGCCGGATCTGACATGAAATAATAAATGACCCCAGGATAGGCCTGTATGAAAAATTTTGTTTCTTTAGATGTAGTAAAAGAAGCTTGATTGAAGAGCCACATGAGTGTCAGCAGGAGCTAGCATTTTACTGTGAAATGAACTGTAAACAAGTGTTTCAAAAACAGTTTTCACATCCGCAAATATTTGATCTGTTAAGATTTTATTTAACGTGGTTTGTTTGGAATTTGGTTTTTTTAGGAAGGGAAGAGCTTTTTTCTTTTCTCAGTTGGGATTAGGCTTACGGGACGTGCAGAGCTGGAGAATACTGAACAGAAGGCTGCTCAGCTTTCCCTGTTCATTTCTGTTCTTTCTGTTTTCAGTTTATAAAACTTGAATTGTACTTACTATTAAGCAGACAGAATTCTGATTTGAATTTTCTCTCCCTGTAATTCTTTTCTGTTTTGATTTTAACATGTTGAATAACATGAGAAAAAAAGAAACGTGCATGTCTTTGCATAAGCACTTTATATAGAGACATCTGTAACTTATGAATAGGACCGGATTCTTATTTTCATAGCAACAAACAGACTCTTGGTGTGGATGTAGCTTAGTGCACAGCCAGCCAGAATCTCATCCTATGGCACAGATAATGCTGTGGGGACTGTTTGCACTTGCATTTGCTGAAGTGTGAGGGCTGAGAACGGTTTCAAACAAAGATGATTTTCCCATCCTTGCCTTTGCACCATAAAAGACCCCGAGCTGCAGAGGCTGGGAGACTTGTTCCTGATGAGGGTCATGAGGTGCAGGAAGGAATTGGGCCATCTCTTCATCCTGTACCCCAGTGGCTGGTGGAAAATGCTGCCCCATATGGACTGGGTAAAAAGGAGTAATGTCTCCTGCTCATCCAGTGTAGCTTAGCCACCCCCCTGAATGTATGCCTGGAGGTGAATCATGCCAACTAGACTGGTACCTGAGTTTTGCAGAAGTTAATGGGCCATAAGTTGGTAAACCGCTGGATTTTTAAAAAACATTCCTATTAAAAAAAAATTTTTTTTTTCAAAATTGTTGAGTTAATTGAAAATTTTCCCCGTGAAGAGAGTGTTAAAAGATTTATCACTATGTATAAAATTTTTGTCCTGGTTTACACATGGCTTGCCTTTCTATTAAATATTTCCTTTTAATGCTCTTATCTCAGTGTGCCTTCTGGAGTAATGTGTAGCACAGAGCAAAGAAAACATATGTATTTGGAAGAAACACTTCATTCTGGAAGAGATTTTCAAGTGCTTAACTTAAAAAATGCAACAGAAGAGTTGACTGGGCTGATAAAATGTTTGAAAAGTTGTAGTTTGATAGACCTATTTTTGCTAGCTGACTTAGCTATACTTTTTATTAAGTAAGGGGAAGAATCACTGCAGTTCCCTAAGCTTTAGCTATCTGTATTAGTGACTTATAAGCAGTTTATTTGAATCACCATAGCTTTATCTTGCAGCTGATAATTGACTTCATGTTGGAATTGGATCACAGCCTATTACAGAGTTTTCCCAAGCTGAAAAGTTTGGAACCCCAGGGAGTTGATAGATGTATTTATCAAAGGCTTAATCACTGGCACTCTACAAAGATTAAAATAAATAGCAAAATACAGTTGTGTGTTTCATATGTTAGGATATTTCTGAAAGATGTTATTGCATATAATGATATGTTTCCCACCCTTCTATTTCATCACAGATAAGGAAATATACACAGAAGCCTGTGAGCATAGAGGGTGTTAAAAGTAGGCACACATGTTTTTCCTGAGGAGTATCAGTGGAGAGAGGACAACACAACTGTGAACTACAGAGTCATAAGGCTGTTAAGAAGGCAAATTTGTTCCTAAGAGGTATTGGGAAAGGTACTTTCAGTAGGGATAAGGATGAATGCAGTAAAACTACTGGGAGGCGGGAGAAACCTTGTAAAGAACAACACACAGTTGTGGTATCATTTATGAAAGATCATTTCAAAGGAAACAAGGGCTGTTGCATTGACCAAGAGAAAGAAAAATCTGTTTCCTTGTCACTCATAACCAGGAAAACAAGGCTAATGTGGACATGTGAGCATTCTCTGTAAAGACATCAGAATAGAGCAGAGCGTTTCTGATCAGTGAGGGCAGGTACTGAAACAGGCTCTCTTGCAAAGAGATAAACGTCCCCATAACTTTTAGGAGAGACTTTAGTCAATTTATGACAGCAGTTTTATCATACATGTTAAACTGCTGGATAGAGGTACTTCCAGGCTGTGTTTCTGTTCATTCCAGGAGCTCTCTCTGTGTCACATTTCAGTGCAAATACCAGTAAAATCTAAAAGTGCGTGTAGATGCTATACATTGTTTGGTTTAGACTTTCTGAAATATTCCAGCTTAATCTGTTTGGCTGCCTTAATTTAGAGTTCAGGTGTAGAGATTTGAGGCTCGTTTAATTGTGTTCTGTGATTACTTCAGTAAACAGACTGGGAAGGGTTTTGAAGTAGGATATCCTTCAAAAAGCATTCCTCTTCTGGTACAGCATGCCTTTAGGGAGTGCAACTTGATTTTAGCTTATTTACTTCTGTCTCTCACGGGACACTGAAGGATTAAAACTTACATACACTGTTCTAAAAAACTTTATTTTACTCCCAATGGCATGTGGTTTTGTCTTGACTCTGTTATGGAGCTCAGAAGGATAGATGCAGATGGTGGGTATTGAATAGCATGTGAGATAGAGGGATTTTATTTTATCGATTAATATCAGACTTTACTGTAACAATGTACTGATTAACAATATCACTATATTAATGGATATAAAAATCTTTAAACTAATTGGCTTGCATTCTCTTACTCTTCATGGATGGCTGCCTCAAAATTTCCTCCAGCCTCATACACATATAGCCTGTTCATATGCATTTTGGGGTTTTTTTGCCAGCATGTCTGTTAACTATTCTGCTCTTCTTCCTGATGTTCCTAGGAAAAGAACATCTTGCTCTGTGAAATTTAAATAAACAAAATTCTTAGAGTTTTCTCTTGCAAAACAGGTTCTTAATTTCCCAAGTCCTATTCTGTACTGTTTCTAATCTGAATTCCTTCTCCTTGAACACAGGTGACAAGAACTATATGAGATTTTTCAGGTGAATTCTTACCAGTCTTACCGCAGATTAAATGGTCAGTTACTAGATTTTTATTATAATGATCCTAATCTTATTGTCTAAGGAAAATGACCCTCCATCAGTTTCGTGAAATACTTCTTCGGGGTGATTACTGTGCAAGTGAAGGAGGGCAGGCACGTTTGGTGCGGAAGGGTGTTGTACTTCAAAGAGGCTTCTGAACTAAGAAGTAGTTGTGTACCTCTTTTTTTATCAGTATCTTTTTAAATGAAGTACTAGAGAACTTCAAGAGCACTCCTGAGTATCCGGTTTCAATTAGTTGAGTGGTATCACTGTTCTACCATCTTACAATTTTACCATCATGCCTGCATTGTAATGGGATTGATAATCGCCTGTGAAATAGTTGAGCATTGTAAAGCAAGTTGATTTTCTCCTCTCTGTCATGTATTCAGAGATTTGCCTAGTGGGTTTTTTTGTGTGTGTGTGTTTGTTTGTTTGTTTTAAATCAAAGATAGTAACCTGGCTGTTTTTTAAGAGCCAGTATAGAAATACCGTATAAGCCAGTAAGAAATACAGTATAATAATAAAATAACCTGGGCTTAGAATTAGGCTACCAGTGGATTCAGGACAGGGTATGTGAAAAAATCAGCACTTTTGAAGACTTACCTGAATTCTGGCTTGGTTTTGGCAGAAGCTTCCACAACCATGCAGGTTCTATTGTGTTCTCCTGAGCAGTGTGATATGTGTTTAAAATGAGAAGGTAGAAATATTTGTGGCTTGATTTTGATTTAAGACATTCTTGTGGAAAATTTAGATTAGGAGAGGATCCACAATATAGGATACCAGGATTTCTGAGGATGAGATGTCTGGGGAAGATGTTGTTGTTTTGGCCTTCTCTAATAGCATTTTCTTTTCATGACTAAGTGTAGATCTAGAAGGCAAATTTTTGGCCATTTGAAAAAAATAATTTAAATCTTGAGGTGGCCTAGAGTCATTCCTGAGATCACAACCATGTTGTGTGGAGTGCTACTGAAACAAAGTGTCAGCTCTAGTCTTGGAGGCGTGTAGTGTAAATATGTCGAAGAAGTATTATCTAAATAAGACAAACAAGGGGTGGGAGGAGTGACAGGCATATAGAGAAATTAAGAGATGTATTCAGAGCTGAAAACTTTATTTTCAAGGGTGAAAGAGAGGAAATACACCTGCCATTCTGGGCACCTTAATCTCATGCAGATACAGTTCTTTTCCTGTTGTTCCAACAACTTATGTTTAAAATATTGAAAATACTGCCTGGCTGGCTTTTTTCCTTTGTTGAGAAAGAATGAATGTATATAATGAGGTACCCTGCCCCCACATCACCGTGCAACTGTATCTCTCTGTCCTCAGATAACCTGTTGTTAACTGATTAACAGCTACCACACTGAATGTCCTTTGCTGCCAGGAGAAAACCATCAGGTTTCTTGCTTTCTTTAATGCACTTATATTGCATGGTACTTGATTTTTCTGCTCTGGAGTCATCAGTTGCTGGGCCCAATTCTGTTTCCACTGAGGTCTGTGGCCAGGCTGAAGAATGCATGTGCTCTTGGGGGACCCATATGTTGACATGGGTGTTGATGGGACAACCTGAAATTATTGCTTTGGAAGAAGCGAGCTTAAAGATGCCATTAATCACTGGATCATTTTGGGACCACTAGCACTGCTAAGCCCAGCTGATTGTCACATGAGAGTTGTGGGACTTTACAAGGGTGGTTGGTACCTTGCCCCTGAGATCACATCCTCCCTTGGTCTTTCCAAGGTGTATGATGTGTGTGTGTTGTGGCTTTCAGCCATTTAGAGATTTTGAGCTGTAGCTCTTTGGGTGAGGAGCGATGGTCACTTCAACATACAGAAGATCTGCTTAAGATGGTACCTTCAACTGTTGTTTGTTAGACATATATATGAATAATCTGTTTTGAAGACTGGAATTAGTGAGGGGATACCACTGTACCACTGTAAATGTAACTTATCAAGGGAACCAACCTGACTCTGCGAAGGAGGCAGGAAATTTAATACCGACTTGAGTGGGTGCTTGGGAGGCCTTCCTGTAAGATTATACATGTTGTACACAAATAGAAGTACATGGAAATATATTGAGGGTCACTTTGAGCTAAAGAGAAAAGGCTTAATAAATTTAGTTTGTACTCAGAGGTAAACCAGTACCTTGAATCCAAACTGCATGAAAGCAATAGTTTATTTTTTATGATGGTACTTAACTATTAGGCTTACTATCCATTCTCAAGCAAATTTTTTTTGTTTTATAAAATAAAGATCCTTTAATGTAATTTTGAAGATAGAGTGATCGGAGAGACGGCTATGTGTGTTTAAGAGTAACATGAATGGGGCCATGTGTTGGGTTCATTTTGGTGTCAGCTGTTCATTGCTGATCTTCGACTGCTTAATTTAATGTTCTCTGACATTTGTTCAACAAGCTTTTCTGTTATGTTTTTTGTGGTTCTTTTTTCTGACAAGTGATTGCTGATGAATTGACTGATTAGAGAATAAGGGAGTCTCAAGATAGCATAAAGCAGGATGCAATACATTTGGGAGCCCATTGATCACTATTATTTGCTAAGTATTGGAAAGGAAAGGGGAATTTTTAACCCCATATAAAAGTTAAAGGTTTATTACTTTGTTAGACATCTGCTTTACTGGTTAGACGCAACTGATGCTAATTGTGCTTAATCCTTCTGTGGGGGTGGAGGCTGGTCCCAGGGCTAGTAAGTACTTGTATGAGGTCTGCCAGTCTTAGCTGTGCCCTTGGAAATATCAGTCTGCTAATCTGATCTTTGGGTTATTTGCTTTTTGAGACAAGCATCTGCAGAGAGCTGGGGAAATAAAATGTCAGCAGCATGAAGCAGGTGTCCCGGAAGCATTTGGAAAGCCTTCCCTTATCCTTTACCCAAGCGTTGTCACATCATGAAGACAAAATGTAGAGGATCATGCTAAATAAAAAACACTACAAAGACTAACTCATTTAGATTGTCATACTTTAATGTGCCATTATTACTACGAGTTACACTAAAAAAGGAAAAATTGATAACGTAGAGAAACAGCACTGTGCTCAAGGCACTTAAATGTAAAAGTTTCATTCAAAATCATAAAGCTAAGAGCTTATTTTCTGCATTACTGGTTTGCAAAACACTGGACAAATGTCAGCATCTAAATCTGTGCAGACTTTGCTCCTTAAAAAACAGGCAAGTGCTAAGAACTTCTCCTACAGACTGTGGCTTGGCCTCACTAGCTAATGGGTTGGTAGAGATGACTTAAGTTCAATTTAGGGTACCAGGCATCAGCATTATACCACGTCATGGTTTATACAACATACAGTCGTGGTCTTTTTTCCGTTTTCTGGCTACAATCTGAACATCTAAGATTGCTTGATTTTAAAGGAACCTGAGTTCTTACCAGTTATTGCCTAAGATAATTCATGTTCAATAACTATTTCTTAGGTCAACTGTGTTGTTGCAGTAATATATTTTTGCCTTATCCACTACTAGAATGAGGTGTGAAGACTTCATGACATTCTCCAAAACATGCGTCCATCCTTCAAAACCCCTAGGAACTTCTGAACTGTAGTAAAGAGATCTGGTTCTGTTGTAGGCACTACTGTCTCAGCTTATAAGTATTTTTTAGAGTGTGTGTTGGGAAATGTTTGTTTCTGCTCTTTCTGCTGTTTAATGTACCTTCTAAATCAGAATGGAAGAGGCTGATTTTCCTGGTAAACCTGTAGACAGTTTCACCAGAGTATATCCAGTGAGCATGAAGTTGTATTTCTGTTGTTCCTCGTGGTCTGAAGCTTGAAGAGTCCTTATAATGTAACTTGGAAAAAAAAAAAAAAGTTTGGTCAATCTATTTTTCATTATGTGAATTACATCAGTGAGAATTCTGTTGAATTTAGACCCTTCTTGTGTTTTAAAAATGAGTTAGTGTAAGTAAATCAGAACAAATTCTCCTAGAATCTTGGGGTCTCCTAGATGGTGCTGGGGCCAGAGTGGATGAACTGAAACTAATTTCTGTAAGGATCTATTTTACCCAACCCCTACTTGAAATATAAATTTGCGCTGTGGAGCAGAGCAGCTGCTGCTTTTGTCAGCTCTTATATAGTTCAGCAGAATTATTTTCTTTATTGGTCTTTGTGTCAGAATTGCTCTGATAGGGACAAGCACGCGCTCCTTTAAAGCTTGCCTATAAGTGTCAGTCACCTCAGTGAGGTCCTTAAAATGATGTCCACGCCTGAGCTGCAGTGGAACTGGCCTAGAGCCACACACTAATTGTCAGTTGCCTGAATCCATACTTCTGATTCTCACAGGGTGTCACTAGGTTGTATTCCTTGAAATGTATTTGTTGCTTTGCTGAGTCTGCTGTACATGTTGTAGTGATAAATGCAATCATGAGTGAAAGTCTAATGCCAAGCAGCCTTGCTTTTCAGGAACCCAACAGTGATGGCTCTGGAGAAAACCTGCAAGAGATAGATGGGAAGTTATTTATAGAGATAAAAATGGATAATCCGTACCATCTTCATCATTAAGAGATTGCACAAACAAAACTTCTTACAGAAGTGTTGCCAAAGGTGTTAAAAACAATGCTGAAAAAATGCATTTTCAGTGCAAGGGAGTTCTGCAGTAGAATCATGACTGGCTTTTAGAAAAGAAGAGGAAAAAACAAAAACAAACAGCAACAAAAACCCCAAACAATGAGCTGCCTTTTTCGTTTAGGTTGTTTCAATAGTGATTTTAGATTTCATTCACAACTCAGACATCTGCCTGTGGTTTAATTAATTTGCTAGCTTTCAGTGCTCTTGGTCTGTCTTTTGAAAAAAATCACCTGTACCCTAAAATCTCAACATTGTGCTACAACAGCTATGGCAATTGTTAATTTTTAATATTTTATTTTTTTCGGGGGGGGGGAATCCTCACTTCTAAAGTTTTGAGATTATGCAGATTGAACTGTAGTTGACAAAAACCTGGAGGAAGTAATTCTATAAAAATTAATTGTATTTGAGCAGGTAAATAGACAACCAG
>WTSP01001821.1:0-68223 GCA_025331215.1 Actenoides lindsayi | reverse complement strand
TGGTGTTGGGGGTGGTGGGAGGACGGGGCTCTGGTGGGGTATTTGTAGGAACGGGTGTGGAGGGGGAGTCATCGCGAGTGGTGGGTTTTAAAAAGTGTAGTACTGGGGGGGGGGGAGGGGGGTGGGGGAGGAAGAGAAAAGAAGATATCTCTTTTCTTCTTTTTTTGTATTAAATTTAGTAAGATACTCATTAGGCTAAGAGTAAGAAAGCTGCTGATTAGGCAATTTAAAGCACACCAAAGATGTGCTGTACACAAGCTCAGAGGCAGCAGTGCCTGCCCTGAAGTGTGTCCGGTCTGAGGCTTTCTTACTGGAAGGTCTTGCAAAGGCTGCTCGAATTTACACACATGCCTGGCTGTATGTGCTGTGAGTCAGCCCAGGGTTTTTCAATAGGAGTCATAAGCATGAGAATAGCCCTCCCCAGTCGGGAATAAGGCTTTAAAGAGAAAAAAATAAATAGTCCCGGTTGGTGTTTGTTTAAATTATCCATTTCTCTATTTAACTTCCAAAGGGTAGCTAATGTACCTAAGTGTCCAGTAAAATCTAATGTTCAGTGGAATACCTCCCACCAGCTGACTAATAATTTAAAGCTGTTCCAACAAACACTTGCACATGTGAGTAGAATAAATCATTTAATTTCGTTCCACTTAATAAATAATTAAAAAAGCTGAGTTACCTCTGTCTCCCCAGAGCACTGGGAACCAAGACCTCAGATTGTTACAGCTGCATTCCCAATAGTTGAGGATACTTGGAAAGTTTGAGCGCTTTAGATCATTGGTGGCAATTTTAGTGATATCGTATTAGACACTAATTAGAAACTAACTATTGTGACAACTATTTTCAGGAATTCTCAAATACATGCAGGTATTCTTTTCAGGATGGTCATTTTACCATCCCACCTGCCTATCAGGAGTCCACCTTCAACCCAGCCCATTATCACCTCAGACTTTGAGTTTCTGGTGATTTCCTCCCTCTTGGCTCATAGTGGTGCCAGGCTTCTGGTAGGATGGAGTAAACAAGTCCCTGGGCTCTCATCCTGACTTTCAGGGGCTTCCAGTATCTCTGAGCAGAGAGGAGATACATGGAGTCTGATGTGTCCACACTGAGGTTACTGCTCACACTGCCTGGCCAGTACGTCCACCTCTTCCTCTGAGCTGGGAATCACTGGGAACTCATGGACATGCTCAACGACAGTGTATTTTAATTTTTATTTCATATTCTACTCTCTGGTATACCTTTAGCAGTACTGTTAAAGAAAAGGAGCCAATAGAGGTCTTTCCTCAAAGCCCACTAATACCTTTTGTTTAATATGGAGAAATGGGGACATCTTTTTCTTTTCTGTTGCTCACTTCCAAGAGCTTGCATCGGAGAAAAAACCCCAAACAATTTTTTGGATAGCAGCACAAAGCTTCATTCATTCTAGAACAGCCAGGACTGGCCTTTCAGTGGGATTTGTGTCATGGTGCAGATGTACAGATACAGATTCCTACAGGATTTAGGAAGTGCATGGGAGCAAGTGAGGCCACAAATTGTAAGAAATCTCTGATAAAAGGTCTGTGACAAATGCTGTTAAAGTTTTTTTTGTTTAGTTTTTGATTTTTTCTGTGTGTGTAACCATGTGCTTTGTCACTATCCTTTTGCCAGTAAAATATCAGCTATGTTCTTGTCAGGGCCATAATCTCTATGCACCTTCAAAATAGCTGTTATCTTCAGGGTGCTCCCTTGGAGCCAGAGGTGCTTCATAGGGATAAGTTTTTCAGTTAAGCCTTTGGCTTTAGCTATTTACCTCTGGGCTTTGTAGTGGGATCTCTGTTAATAAGATCATGGTATTGAGCGTAGCATGGATCTGCATGAGGCTGCAATTAATATTACCAGTCAAAAAAAGGTGATTTGGTGACTGCGTGTGTAAACTGCGTTACACTGGGCAGCAATGTGTATCTGATGGGCTTTTCTCCCCCCATAGCACTGTAACAACTGCAGGCATTCCCATTAGGATTCTCTCAATATGTTGCATCTATTTTTAGGTTTCAGGGTTTGTTTTTTTCCCCTGTGAACTTCAGTCGCTGTGTGGTTTGGTCAGCAGCAACACAGGCATTGCATTGTAATGGGTGTTCCGATGGAGTTCATGGATGTGACTAACCCTGCTATTCAATCGGGAAAAAAGCCTTGCTCTGCTCTAATTATGCTGTGTGATGTCAGAAAGATACCCTTCAGCTGTTACCAAATTCACGAGAGCCTGATTGACGATAATTATTGGAAGAAAATAATTGGAGTCTGATTAGTTAGGAACTGACATGTGGAGGGAGGGGGAAAAAAAGGTTTGAAAATGTACTTGGGCATTTATTATAATTAGGGTGGGGTTTTTTGTGTAAATTAATAACAAAGAGGAGGTTCAGACATGTTTTCTACTTACTTGCCTAGGAAAGGGAATTTCTTTTGAAGTAGTTTTGTGTGAACACTTTCCTTTTCCATAACAACCATATTTCAGAATACCAAAGGCCAAAACCATTGGGTAGTTCTTGTGTTCCTATTGGACCGAAATTCCATTGAAAGGAGACCCTGGAGTACATGATAATACATGGCGCCTTGCTCTAATTGCAGCTCCATGGATATACTGGATCTCCTTTATGATTTCTGAAGAATCTTCTTGGATTCATTGCTCTCATGACTTTATTCACACCCTGTTTCCTGGGTTTGACTGACAATGGCCACAGAGGAATATAGTCCTATAAGCTGATGTGTTTGGCCCTATCTTCCAGCAGATCAAGAACCACCTGCCCATCAGCATATCTAAGCACCCAGGTATCAGCCTGTTGCCTCCAAAATGGTATCTGGAGAAAGGAATACTGGGGTTTGGGATGCCAACTTCAGACTGGCTAGCTAGCCATGCTCTAGCCTATTTGGCTTTTTGGTTGATTTTTCCAAGGTTAAAAAGACTGTATGAATTACTTTTAAATTGACAGAAGCCTCAGGGGTTTTGATTTTTACAGGTCAGTATGCTTCCCAGCCCTCCCCAAGTGTTCTGTCGTCTCAAGAAACAACCTGTTCTGCAAAAAACACTTTTTCTGCTGATTCAATATAGTGCAGGTGGTCTGTGGTGCACTCTGGTGTGCTAGATGTGGTCTCAGTACGGTCAGAAATGTTACTCATGGCTTGAAGTGACACAAAAGTGCAGAAGTCTCCTAGCTAGAAAGCAAGATCTCTGTCTGATGTGAAACATGCTTTGAACAAGCAGGTATAAGAGAAGGAGGGAGGAACCCCACTGACTTTGAAAATGCAGTATTCATATTCACTGGAGACCTACTGATCTTCAGGCCCTTTTCTGTACAGACAACTCTCAAAAGCTTTAGAATTTGGGGATTTTTCTCAGTGCATTGCTACCTTGTGCAATAGAGGTTTAGTTATGACTCACAATTTACCAAATATTTCCAAAATCAATATTTACCTGTAACACTCTTAATTCAAACCTGATGGACTGAAGGGCGTTCTGAGGAAAGAGAGAAGAGAAAAATCTTTCACATTTGTTTTTAATTTGTTTCCAGATACTTAGATTCCTAAGATCATAGACTATGAAGGAAAAAAAAAAACTACAAAACAGCTGAGTCCACCTTTAACAAAAGCCAGAACTTAGACCCAAGTTAAACATTAAGCCGACTGGTCTCACGCACAAAGACCTGCTTATGCTGATAATGCCCAACTCATGTTGTTTGCTTGATTTTTAACTGAAATAATGAAGCTGCCTCCAGTGATTTTCATATGTGTGAAATCACTGAAAAGCTTTACAAGGCCTTACTGGTATATATAATAAGGCAGTATCTGTGTTATAGTAGTGAGTCAAGTATTTTCTGTGGCAAAATATTTGTATTTTTTCATTAGGTAACGGTTCAGGTTATTTTCATGAGGGTATTCAACCATGAGCCTTTGTAGCCTGTTTGCTGAAAATACCTGAAGAATAAATAAAATTTATGTGCAGAGATAGGCGTATATGAATGGAAAGTTTCTCAGCAGTGTTTCCCCTAGTTCTTTTATTATTGTTTTCCCAATTATTTACCTGGTTTTGAACATTTGAAAACACTGCGCTTTGAAACATTTTTCATGTGTCTAGAAATAGCAACCATTGTACACCTATATTTTTTTCACTTGTTTGTATGGAAAAGGAAAAGAAACATCAGGAATCATATTTGTATAGCACATTACAAAGACTGCAACAAACAGGTTTGGAAAACATCCTGGAAAGTTTCCATAATTAGCTTAATATATGCCATAAAAATGAGCAGTGACCATAAAGAGCTACTACAATAAGCCTGGATAATACTGCATCCATAAGAATGCTTCAGAGGTTGTAAATATATAGCCCTGTCAGTTTAAAAAATAAAATAAAATAAAATTGCATGTTATGCATGTTGATTGGTGAAGTATTTGAGAGAAGCATACATTTATTTTTATTGGTGTTTTCCTGTGAAAGTCTTTCCTAATCAACTAGTTGAGTAAAATAATATTTCACACCCTTAAATACCCCAGAAATAGGTATTTTCTCCATCCTGGTGTGCGCTACTCGTGCATTGAACAAAGTATTTTATAATGAGCATAAAAGCTCTGCTTGTAGTTCTGATGCCGAACACAGACACTGAGTTCAGCACACAAAGCAGGGGTTACAAGAATAGTCAGGCAACAGGGGGAATTTCTTACTGTGTTATTGGAGGCAGTGAATCAGGCAGCAGATATTTGAGGGTGTTTTGAGTTGTCCCCTTAACTGGGAGGGTTCGTTCTAGGAGTTAGGGATTTCTTTGATGCAGTTCTGTTTAGTTACAAGGTATGAATATAATGTCTGGTGTTCCTGGATGCAGCAGGATGTAGTACAGTAGGAAACAGCTACTGAACAGCAGCTCTGCAGTGCCAGTCATGCATTATTATTTGACTTAAAAATCTATCCTAACGAACTCTCAGCATCTTGCTGATGCTGTAATTTCAGGCTCTGCCAGGAGAGGTCTGCTCTACCTATCTTCTCTTCTGTCTTGTCTTAACTCTAGGGCTAACACATTTGATTGCATTGATGGTCTGCATCATGGAAATGAGCCAGACTGGAACTGATACATCCAAGTATGATCTTGTATTTGCTAAAAGTCCTTCTGTGATAAAGCAGGACGTTCATCACAGCCCTCCCATTAAAAGAAACACAGCTATTGTGTTTGATAAGTTGCGTGTCAGCTAAATCACAGTAACAGTGTAGGGGTGCTTGTGGACCCTCGTGCTTCTGCAATAAATAGTTTTCAACCTGTTTCCTGATGTGCCTTTACTTGTACTTCAGCTATGTGGCAGAAAAATAGGTGAAGTCAATCTTGGTTCCTTGAAGTCATTGGATCTTTAAAAATATCTTCCTGTTATGGAAATTGTTTTCTTGTAAAAGGAGCTGAGGAACACAATGTCTGGTTTGTGCAAAGTGTGGGTTGTTTTGTTTTGTTTTCTCCTTTTTCGGTCAGCTGGGGAAACCGCTTGTGTACTCAGCGGTTATTTCATTGAGATGTTTTTCATTGGGTTTTTTTCCAGCTCTGGTGTTTGGTTTTTGTTTGTTTTGATTTTTGATTGTTTTTTTCACAGAGGTGTTTCAGCGTGTTTGTCTGTTCAAGTCCATGACACAGTTGGTGTAGGAAATGCCCGTCCCACTTTTCTGAAGATGAAAGTAGAGGATAAATAATGGAAAATAGGGACATATGTTTCAGATTTTGAATGATTTATTCATTGCAGCTACCAGTAGTGTTTTACAGGTTTAAAAAAACATACAAATGAAGACTTTATAACTAAAATAACTCCAGTCAAAATACCTGTTCTTCATTTTGTCATATTGACATTGAATTAGCAAGCATAAGAGGAGCATGAAATTACAATCCTTGTATTATTTCCAGGTTCCTCCATCCCATGGGGCACATACTTGACTTGGGAGTTGGCTTTTGACTCCCATGAAAGAGAAAGGCATAAGCCTTGCATTTTCAATGCAGTGCTGAAGATGGTTCTGAAATTAGTAGCTGTGGCCATGCTCAGTTATATTAGCGAGTAATTTAAAGGATTTGCTTTGATATACAATGATATGAGGGGTTGCCTAGCTCAGGAGCATGGTGGTGGAGGGGGAATGTGCTCTAAACCCATGTTTTGTTTCAACGGTGTTTGCCATCAGACAGAATCTGATTTTCCTAACCATCACTTACATCTGCTTCCTTAAGGCCCTCTCCTTGTCCCCTTTGTTTTCCATCCACCAGTAGCTGTGAAGGAAAACAGTAGTTCTGGGCAGTGCACACGGAGAGCTTTCCCTCGGCTTCTGGGGACTGAATACTGCTATGCAGACATTTCCCTCTAGGTCAGTCATTCACTGACTTGTGTGAGGCACTTGTCACCAGCGTAGTGCTTTAATTAAAAAAACAAAACAAAAAACCAGCAAGAACAAAAACAACCCCAAAACAATACCCAGTGGTTTATAGGTTCTGTGGAGGATTGGCATGGGTCATACTCTATGAAGCAAATTGAATCTACTCCTGCTTACTGATAGACTGAACTGGGGTGAGTGTATTACTAATGTGCTAGACCCTTTTGACAGTAGGAGCGAACCTTAATATTTGCCTGTCTATTTAAAAGGTAAAATCCTCATGCGTAGCTATTTCTACTTTATTTCTTTGGAATACAAATAGATCATCTAAAAAAAAAAAGTATTCCCTCATGTGCTGTCCTTTACAAAGAGCAAGAAACATTATTTTAATTTGTAAGCAGAAATTTCTAATCAAGTATTTTTTTTCTTGATTTTGACAACCTACCATGAAAAGATTTTAGTTTTCTGGTGATCTTGGATAGGTTGTGCTTGCATGTGGTGAGCAGTACTTAATGCAGATTAAAGAGAGATTTTGACTGTTTTGTTTCCATAGTTGTCAGATAATATGTTTTAAAATAAATGACAACAGAAGTTTGAGAAACTAGGATCAATTTAATAAGCTTATTTATCCTATGAGATGGAATTTATTAGAATTGGTGGGTTGTTGGTTTGGTGGTGTTTGGTTTAGTTTTGTTGTGGTGTTGGTGTTGTTTAGACACTTAAAGGCTTGTTGGGTGATGTAACAAAGGAGTTTCCTCAGTCTAAAATCTACCATAAGTGGTTGTTGGAAAAGAAACTTGAAAATTTCTCAATAACAGATATAAAGAAGAAATGTCAAAGAGAAAATTCAAGAAAATACTTGGGTGGAAATAGAAATCTCTTCTATACACTTGTTACTGCCGTAGAACATTTAATAGACTGCCTGATGATCCATTCACGCTGTGTCGTGTTCATGACTTGTCCTCTTCTGTGAGCTTTGATGTCAGATTTCTGAATAGGAAAAGCCATGGTATAGTGACCTGAATACTTGATCTGCAAAATGCCTTGAATTTTCTTTTTTTATTCTTATTTATTTATTTCATTTTCATTTATTTCAAAGCGCAAAAATAAGCAGAGATCTTAAATTAGCCTCTCGGATACTGAGAGAAACAAAGAACTCTCATTTTTAAGGTTGGTGTTATAACTAAAAATTTCTTCATATCTATCTTTCTCCTAACAGATTTATACGGATTGGGCTAATCACTACCTAGCAAAATCTGGTCACAAGAGATTGATAAAGGATCTACAGCAAGATGTAACTGATGGAGTCTTACTAGCTGAAATAATCCAGGTTGTAGGTGAGTGACTTCCTGGTTTTGTACCAGGTATCCACGAACTCGCTCAGAAATTCACTGTCTTCATCTTCTACATAAACACAAAGGGAAAAATCCATCAAACCACATGGAATTATGTAGATCATTTTCCTTCAGACACTTTGCTAATTAATTTAATAAGGCCTTGTTATAAAGCATAGTGGAAAAATACTTGAGATTACAGATAAGGTCTCCTGACACAGCAGTATCATCTCACACAGCTGAATGTTAAAAAAGGAAATGAAGAGGAATTTTTTCCTGCTAGGATGCTGGTATTCTTCACTATCTTGATTACGGATACCTTTAGGGGATTGCCCTGTACATAATTCACAGTGATACAGTGTTGATACTGTGTCGAACTCTCTTCAACACAGGTTTCTCAAGTTGAGTTTGGAAAATCCATATATGCAGGTAGGAAAGGAGAAGGGGTGTAATTTCTATGTGGCAGAAAAAAAAGAAATCTTTCATAATGAATTTTCTGAGGAACATCATTTATCATTCAGATAAATTTCAAATATAGGCTCAGTTCTACGAATCCTTTAGTTCCCTCAGTTTGCACTAATATGGTAGATAATGAAGGTTCTGAAAAATTTTCTCCATTGGCCCCATGTAAAGCTACATATTGTTCCTCTTCCCTTGGGTCTGGATCCTTCATTAGTTCCTTCAGAGGCTCATCCATCTGGTACTTGGGATGCCACAAAACACATGCATGGGCCAATGGAGATTGATAGAATTGGAAAGCCTGCTAATGGGAATTAGGACAACTATTGTTAGAAGCAAACTGACAGATTTGAGATGCAAATTAAGGAGACATCAGTGCATGCATATTTATGTATTTGAGATGCTGTAAATGAGCTAGTTCCTTGATTTAAGGTACAAATCTGCAAGCCCTGTTACCGGATAACATTGGGAGGCATCGTTCCAATGATTCCACGAGAGCTGCACTAGAAAAAAGCACAAAAGATTTTTGTCTCTGTGTTGTAGAGCAACATTGTAACTCAGTACGATTCTACAGACCCACACTGCAGCTACGGATGCATAAAAACAGGTCAGGAATTGGTTGTATATTGACAGGTATCCACTATGAACAACACTTCATCCTGTATATGTTTCCTTTAATAGGGAAAATTTTGAGGACCCAGGAGCAGTTAGGTGTTGAACCCTTTCATGCACATCTAGCTGCCCTGTGTTAATTTAAACATTCTCAGTTTGATCCTCCAAATTAAGAGTGAAGATAATTATTTGTATCTGCTGTGTATGGCCTTAGGCACTCTGCATCTCCCTGTCACAAATATGGTGATAACTTTCACACCTAGAAGCAGCTTGAACTGTAGCCTGCAAAATACAAGTTCTTTTTCTAACAAGTCTGCATACTAAGAAAGCTTCTAGATGCAGTGCAGGAGAGGCTTTTCATTTTTGTAGCATGGCGTGTTGTGTCTAAAAACAGTCATTAAGATCCTTCCTCCTTTTTGTTATATGCCTGGAGTATCTGGAGATTATCCAAAGTTATTGAAATTCAGGTTTAATTATTGACAATTTTTTTTTCTCGTGTTCACTGAGATGTATGTCACAGATGCTGCATTTTTAAATACTACTTGATATCCAAAGCTGGAAAAAGAATGAATTTTTAAATTATTTTTTTTACATGAAGACTCCAAATGAGTTAATGATTACACAGAGGCAGTGATTTCGATCCTTTCTGTTTACCATTCTTAAGTGATGTAGCTGCATACTTAGGAAAATAAAATTTTAAAATTAGTAATAATTGGAGAGCTCTGCAGACTTGCAATCAGTTTGGGAATAATGCCCTGTATTTCATATTTCTGTGGTTGTGAATTTACATCTTGGTCAAGGCTGAGATAGAATTTAAGGGTTTTATGGTTGCCTATGACTTCCAGTTTATGTAAATTGATGCCGCGCCCTGTGTGGCAAATAGCAGCAGTAGCTGGGAGAGTTGCCCGTTTGTCTCAGCCAGAAAGCTGTGCTTTTGCAGCTGTGAAACTGGATGAGTCTTCAGGATCCCTGAGCATCCAGTGACTTCTGCTATGACCTGTACCATCACTCTGCCCATGGGCACACCATGTTACTATCTCATTTACTGCTGTCTCTTTCCA
This sequence comes from Actenoides lindsayi, assembly GCA_025331215.1. Classification (NCBI taxonomy): domain Eukaryota; kingdom Metazoa; phylum Chordata; class Aves; order Coraciiformes; family Alcedinidae; genus Actenoides; species Actenoides lindsayi. The sequence goes on along the minus strand of WTSP01001821.1, from coordinate 58,399 downwards.
ATTATCCCCACAAGAAAGGCAAATTACCTTGTACCTGCTGCAAGCACTGTTCCTTGGAGGCAGGTGGAAGGGTCAAAGATAGGGCCCAGCTTATGGCCAAGGACTAGGAGCATCAAAAAAGATGTCTGGTAAATTAGTCAGATTCCTGCCAAGTGCCAAATAGGCAGATAGGCCACTTCTATGCATCTCCCCAGCCTAGCTGGGTTCCCTGAGGTCTTGCCCTGCTGAGTTCAGTAGAGTGGTATGAGTCCAAGTTCAGCCCAGATGCCAGTCTGCCCCATGACCAACTTGCAGGGAAGTGCTGGTAAGTGCTGATTCCCACCAACTGTTTCTGATCGTCTACATCCTACATCACCAGTGGCAGAGAAAGCCAACAGCATAAAAGGAAGTGATGAGTAATTGGGAACTGATGAAGAATCATCAGCTTTTAAGAGGAAGTAAAAGAAATTGTTTAAATGCAAAACAATAGAACACAAGAAAATGCAGGAAACTGATAGTAATGAAGCAAAGAAGCTACAAATGAGTTGATCAGAAAAGTACAAGGGTAGCTGATGACATCTTGCAAACTGATAGAAAGGTACAAGGACAAAAGTTATGCTTTCTAGGTGAGAATGGTAATACTATTAACGAAAGTGTTAAAAAAAAAAAGGAAGGGGATGAAGAAATAACATCTCAAATAATTGGTGTGTTGGATGTAAATTTCTCCTGACTGGAAAATTTAAGGTAGCTTACATCTTGGTTTGTTAATAATTTTCCTATGTTACAGAACATTTATACAGAACAGTATATTTGTTAGTTTACAGGGTAGGTACTATGTACGGTTGCATGTAATCTATGGACAAGAAACCCGAAAAGTAGTCTTGTGATTTGTGCTTTCAAAAAAACAGAAATAAAAATATTAGAGTTGTTGTTCATAAATATCCCATATAGATTTAAAACCTATATTCACTCTACAAGCAAATCAATTGATATGCAGACATCTATACATACATAGCATTCACTTTTCCACCAGCAGTGATTCAACTTCCGGAGTTTAAATCATTTTTGTAGATGAAAGGAGTTACCCGTCACTGTACAAGATGTTGTCAGACCAGTTGTTTTCTGCCCCCAGCTGTCTCTAGAGGCATGACCCACTAGAAGACTCCAGCTGCTTCTTTTTGATGGGTCTCAGTGTTTCACACATTCACTTTGACTGGACAACTACAATCTGAAAGCCCTTTATTCTAGCAGCAAGTGCTTTGGAAATAAACATCCTTGATATAGGGGTTTTTTTGCCTTATTCCTCCTTTTTTGCTTTTCAGCAAATGAAAAGATTGAAGACATCAATGGCTGCCCGAAAAATAGGTCTCAAATGGTAAGTAGTTAAGTGGTTTGTTGTTTGTGTATGTGGTTGAGTATTGAATGAGTGTGTGACTTCAATGTCTGAGATTTTCAATAACAATTTTTAGTTTTTCACAGTACTGAGATGAACTGTATAATCTGAAGAATGTTAATTTTACAGTTCTTGCCCTGTTGTACTCCACAGCAGTTGAATTGGGCCTTATCATGTATCGTGTTATTCTTACATTAGTATTTTGTAATATCACATAGTTAAACAGGAATGTAACAAAATAAAATTTTGTTTCTCTATGTAGACAATAGTTTTGTGAAAGCAGAATTAGATATTTATTTTAAACTTGGATTAAGATTCCTTATATCCATTTTAAGGAAAAATAAATGAGAAAAATGCACTCAATGAAAACAATTCAAATTACAAGCTTCAGGGTGTTTATCTATGCAGCTTGGTTTTGACTGATAAGTTTTAATTTGTAAAAAGTTGGTTTATATCTTGCTTAGGTATGGTATTTAAAACTGAAGAACCAAAAATTAGTGCAGTAAAACTAAAAGCATATAGTACTTCAAGGGTATGTCTGGTGTGAGTATTGGCAAAGATAAAATTATAGGCAGAACTTTACTAAGAATGCAAATAATAAGAATATGATTTTTTAAATGCATCCTAGGAGGGGAGTGTTTAAAATTTATGATACTTTAAAGAAAGTTATTACCTTCTTGAGAAAGGAAGAGGAAAAAACTCATTTTACAGCATAAAGTCTGAAATTTTCCCTTTGCATTGCAAATGCTCCCTTTGGGATACGTGAATATACGTCCTGTGTGTGAAACTATTTTGATGTTTTTCATTTTTATGACTCTGCTCCACATTGCTCTTACCTCCACGACTACCACTCGAGCACAACAACTCATGTAGTTAAAACAAAAGATAAAGTATTTTACGAGAGTTTGTCATCTTAAGTCAGAAACCACACTGCTTTATTCTATTCTATTTTGGCGTTTTGTTGTTTCTTGGAAGTTCTCAATCTTGCTTAAACCCATGGAACAAGCACTCTGTAAAAGCAAGCCATCTAAAAGATTTTATCATCTCTACTTTTTACTGCTTTGAAGAGCTTGGTTGCTATTCTTGCTGTAGCCACAGCAGCTGTCTGGATATAAATAATTGAGGAAACTTTGACAATCACTGTTATTTCATGTTCCACAAGTGTATCATAAGAACTGAATTTCATTCAGAAGTGAGGTCCATAACAAATTCCAGGACACTGTAGCCAAAAGTCACTGTAAGTTGTTATTCTCAATGAAGGAGCAGCGTTGTTCTGTTGGATAGTCAGATGCACTCAGTAGGTTGTTTATAGAAGTCAGATCTGGTTCTAACCAGAGGCATGCACGGGGCACTTGCTACATCAGGAACTGTGAGGAGTGCTGGAAAGAAGCCTTGGCTCTGCATTTCCTCCTCTGAATCTCTGATTTTATTTCAGCTGCTCACGCAAGAGGTTGGAGTGAGTGGGACAGTGTCCCCCACTCATGAGACCTAGTGTGTTGGTTATAGCTAAGCATCCCCAGTGGTTTTCCTCATGGGAGAGAAATGAGGATAGTACTTATGGCTTGCTTTTGTGAAGTGCACATACTTAAAGAGCTCTTTATCATCTTAAGGTAAAGATACTAAGGCAAAAACATAAGTATCTTCAAAGAGGTGGTGTTCACACAGTTTCTTGCAGTGTTTAAAGACACAATTCTTCTTCAGGTCTCCTCTAAGAAAAATGCATGTGTTACAGTGTTTGTTTCAGTTTTGGTTTTGTTTGTTTTTTTAAGATATATCAGTCTGTGTCCTTTGCAATAAAATGCATTTTCCTCTTACTATATCTTACAGGATGATGTCTAGTTCTTACTTTTTCAGTTAAGGTGTCCACATCTATACTGTAGTGTCTGTACAGTGGTCCCCACAAATGAGTAGATTTGGGGGAGAGGAGGTGGAGAGGCAAGCACCATAAATGATTTCACTTTTCTCCTGAAATCAAAACACAACAGAGCTTAGAGAGAAGCCTTCTACCATCATCTTTCCCCCTTGCAGGCGGTTATCTTGTTTGTAGACTCATGATGCCATGAGCAGAGGCTCGTGTGAGCTGAATTGTAAAGAGGCAGCTCATGTCCAGCCAGATGTATCAGCTTAGAAAGCTGGAGCAAACCTGTCATCCAAGCCGATTAAAGGGGATGTGAAAGCAAGTATATTTGTGTCCGTGTGGCACAGTCTGAAGCCAGTTAAGGCCGCCAAACCTTAGCGAGCTTAACAGAGCCAGATCAGGTCCCTTTGCGTTGTTCACGTTGCTATAGTGCTGCAGAGCACTGTACAAATTTGCCCAAATTGAGCATTAGAGACAGATTTGGTCTGTTAGGCTCAAAGCCAGTGCTAATAAGCCTTGTCTAACTAAGTTTAGTACAGCAGAACCTTGTGGGACCATCAGTGCTTATCAACCTAGTCCCAGTGCCAGATATGACATGACAAGAACCCCACTTGTTCCATGAAAAATCACTTAGGTGAGAACCTGTCCCCCCTTGTCATCTTGTCTGGGTTTCTCTGCTGTGGGGAGTATCCCTGTCTTCCTTTGCTCCAGATAAGACTTGGCTGGCTTTTATATAATCTGCTATAGACTCTTCTACGTCTTGTCCTCTGCCCAAGACCTGTGTCTGGTTTTGGTTTTTCCCCCAAAACTCTCTGGTTTTTTTACAGTGGATATTCCTCTAAACAAAAGCCTGTATTTGTGATGATCAGTTCCAGCTGCATGCAGAAAATCCAGTGGTTAATAGAGGAGGTATTTGTATAGAGCACAGACTCTGGGACTGAGAGACCATCGCCCCAACTGCATTTGAGTTTTTTAGAATGAAGCCCCAGGAAATACTGGCTTAGTTCTTGATAGCTGGGTAAAGGAGAGTAAACCAAGACTACTTTCTGCCCTACGCACTTCTGAAAAAAAAAAAAAGAGGTCAATAAACCCAAGTAAGGAGCTCTCTGCTGATGTTGTATGGTTATAGAAAAAAGAGAAATCTCTTTCTTATTTTCTTTCTTCCTTTCAATTTGCCTCTTGGTTTGGGGATGATGCTACAGCTCGACATCTGGCATCCTGCAGCATCTGGACTATATAGGTGGTGCTGGTTAGTACCTGCCCTTCTAGGTAGTGTAGATTATACTTACTGATGTGGGTATCTTTGCAAGTGCTGAATGCTTCCTATTATAGAAGGTTTCATATTGCTTATAATTGTAAAATGATTAAGTAAACAGAAGATAGAGTGCTTAAGTGAATTGTTAAACACTCTTATATATCAGGTCTGGCTGTAATGGTGCCCTGTAGAAATCTTCTCTACAGGGGCTGTGTTCTGTCCACGATGAAATACATTGTGTAAAATGCTCACAAATTTTAAAGGAAGATTCACAGCAACATTTTAGAACAGTGTGGTAGCTGACCATTTTATTATCTCATATAGTAATATATCCTTTTTGCATAGCACAGCAAGGGGGGAGAGGGAAGTTGTTGTGTTACCTATCACATGCAAGTGATAAATCATAACAGGTGGGGTAATGGCAAAGATTAGATGGTGTAAGAAAAAGGCAAAGGACAAGACGTGTGAAAGATCAGAGCATTGAAGTGGAGGGCAAGGTGACAGAAAGAGAAGATCCGTAACAGCTGGACAAGAAGTGTCTGGGGGGAGAGACAAAGCTAATTTTGAAAATGAGGACTTGAAGACAAAGAGAGGAGATGCTTGCCAGTGAAGGAGTATGTTGGCAGACACAGGCAACAGTTGAAACACAACTGCAGATGGGACTGGAAGAAGGGATAAAAGACATAGCAGCAGGGTGTCTAATAGGAGAGAGAGAGTTTTTGCCACCTTGAATGTGAAGCTAAGAAATACTGAATGTCGCATTTGAAAGAGGTAAGACGTATCTCTGTAGATATTTAAGAAAAAAAGTATGAGAGGAGACCAATGAGAAAATAATATTTTTTTTTCCCAAGCTTCAAAATAAAATGAAGAAAATGATCACAGATTGTGATAGTCTAGAAAGAGCTAGAACGTTAGGTGTGAACGTCTGAGAAGTGCTAGTGTGTTACCCTTGTACTGAAGCCTGGAGGAGATGAGCAGTAGCAAAGCTCTCAGTGCTGAAGGGAAGAGGGTGGGGGAAGCTGTAGGTGGATACCCCAGCCTCTTTCATCTTTCCATGCTAAGCCTGGGGAAGTTGCGGGACACCCACAGCAAGAATTTGGAGCAACAGAAAGGCCTGTAGGCTGAACCAGCACCACAGTCCCTACTATAAATAGAGGAGGAAATAACTGTGGTTCTCATGTGGGTTTGTGTTTGCTTTTTATTATTTTTAAGGACGATCACTTTGTGTATGAAAGTATCTGTGTTATCAAATAACAAAAAGGAGGTTGGTTGGTTTTTTTCATATGTTGACTGGAAATTTGTTAAGAATCGTCTCTTTTTGATACAGATACTAAGCTGTACTAGTAAAATAATACTGTTGTCTTTCCACTACTGTTTGTATTACAAGTATAAAGAATCTGGTACTGCCACATGGGTCAGAGCCTGCATTTCTTCCCAGGGACTTCATGAAAGTCAAGATGAAGGCTGTGTTTTCAATGCCATGACTTCAGCTGCAAGGCAATTTAACTATTATGTTAATATTTGATTCTTGTATTCTGAAAACAAGCTGTTCTGTAATGTGACAGCCAAAAGTCAAAGAACAGTTTGTATGAAAATTCTATAGGGACTTTGGTTTTGGAGCAAGCATTGCTGTGAGTTATAATTCAGTTGTTAGAGCCAGGTGTCCACTTCCCTCCTCAGAGTCACCCTTACCAGCTCCACCTCCTGCTTTATGAATCTTTTTTATTGGCTAAAAGAACATGAGATATTGACATTTCCTTACTGTTTGTGTGTATGGCACATGTTATACATATTTCTGTGTTCTATTTCTCAAAGAGCACTTTAATGACTTGAAATAGTAAATGTGAATGCTGGTATGAGATGGCCTATACTTAAAGGGTATAGCTGAGTACACATTAATGAGTTGGTTGGCGGGAATAATATGAGCTGAATCCATCTGCATTGCCCAAGCAGCTAACTATGTGCGTGCAATATCTGTGAAGTGGGTGAGCTGGTGTGTTTTGTACAAAGAACTAAAAATGGCTGCTATATTTAAAAGAAAAAAATATGGATATAAGCTGAGAAGTTGCTTGTATTTTTCTTATGGACAAGAATTTTGTCTTTGTTCTTCAAGAGCAAGTGTCCATATTAACCTACTTTTCTAAACATTTTCAGCATTTTTGTACACCCAGTGTTGTCTAAAAGTAGCCATAGTTAGGGTGCAATAAATCTGCAAGGCTGTCGCTCACACTCCCTCCAGTTTGGTGGGGCTGAGACTGGGTGATCGGCCGCCTGTTCCCCACAGCCGAGGTGGACTCTGCTGCCTGGGCATGTGCTGCTAATTCAGGGGAACAGCTCTGCCAGAAAGATCAAAAGCATCACAAGCATGTTTTTCATCTGCGAATTCCTAGCATAGGATTTTTGGAAACATATCCCAGTAGTTAAATATAGCCATGTATTTTCAAGTAATCCTACTCCAAGGTTGTTCTGAGCGGTGTAGTAAGGGGAGCTTTTCTATCTTCTGTTAAGTCTTCCCTGCTCTGCCCGTGGAGTTTATATCTTACTGTCAGTGTATATTGAGAAATTTATCTATTCTAATGTTCCTGTGGTAACAAATGGGTCTCTCTTGGCCCTAACCTGAGGTATTTTTCCTCACAGATGAAGGTTGGCTGAAGGGGAAGATGTTACCTGGGACTGTGCCAGACTGGCTAGTGGCAGACACCAGCTTAGCTCCTTCAACTGCCTGTGGAGACACTTGGCCAAATACTGAGTTTAGGAATGTTTAAAGCATTTTCTTTAAGCTTTCTGGGTTTCTGTTGATCACGTATGAACCCGTGGTGTCATGTAGACAAGAGTGTTTTACCACAGAGGTGATCTGCCAGGTTGTGCATAGTCAGACGTCCTTCTTCCTCACTTTGTAATGACTATTGCTTCTAGATAAGATTCATTTTACTGTCTGCATTTTTTTCCAGAGATCCAGACTGTTGTTACACTGTTGTGCTGACTATTAGTGTATTGTTATCAGTGAGACAGGCGTGGCCAGATCACAGTATTCTGTGTTGCAGAGCTTGCAGTCTTAAAAACAACCACAAGCCTCCTGCTCACCTCAGCCATCATCCTACATAGAAGATAGAGCTGGACTGGATTGGGAAAAGTCAAAATATACATCTTCCTGCTATAGGCACGATAATTGCTGGATGTGAAGGCTTCCAAAACTCTTGTGTGCATACTGTCATGTCCATTGGGTGAATGTATACGGTACCTTTAGAGACATTGCTGATGACTGTCTGTCATTCCCTCAAGGGATCATCTTCGTGGTCCCCAGTGGTGTGTTCCAGTTCTGTGCACTATACGGTGATGCTCTGCAAACACATAGCATAATGTTTTGCATAAACAGGAAAAAATGAGAAATCATAGGTGATAGTCTTTAACTTCCCACACCTGTGTGTTAGGGCACATGCACTGTGTGAAACTGTGTTCTTGGTGAGGCCATACTGGGTGCAGCAGATTGTATTCGCTGAGATTCTGTTGGTGCTGCATTTTGGCAAAAATTGTGCTCAGATTAAATTTAGTGTGGAGTCCTTCAGGGATAAATTATGTTTTTTAATCAGGGTTACAGTTATCTGAGCCTTTTCTAAAGAGGGAGAAAAAGGGTATGTTGATTTGAGGACAGGTGGAAGTAAAAATTCAGTTTCCTTCTCCTTTCTGGGAAATCAGATCTTTTTCTGAATCCTAGCTATGAAGAAGACTTTGTAACAGTCTTGCAAAATAGCAGCAAAATCACAGTAACCCAAGTTTAAAGCTTAGATTGATCATAAAAGGTATTTGCTTGACATAGTTAGATTCTGGTTGCTGAGTTGTGCATTGCTGCTTTGCTTTCTCAGAAGAAACCTCACTGTCTGCTGCACTGCTTAAAAACAGTAGACTGAAACTATGTGTTAAACAAGAATATGGCAATATTCACTGTCATATTTGTGATGTAAGAATTAAACCTGATTGTATGGCAATTTCTTCTGGTGCCTAGGTCTTTGTTTGTTTTTGCAGGAAATGCAGTACTAAGCTCTTTACCTGAAACAGCTCATGGCTTTCACAAAGGATTATTCAGGCCAGAGAAATAAAATTTTTGTCTGTGTCTTGTCATAAATCTTTGATTTCTAGCTGTTGCTTATACACTGTAGTGGTGTGATAATGGCTGTTTGAGTGAATTGCTCTGTGAAGGTGATACTTATCCAGAAAATTTGATGCCTTTGTTTTTTAGGTAGGATTATTTTTATATATATGAACAGTGCTATTGTGCTTCTCCTAAGCATTTATGCAGGAGAATTTCAGCAGGAGATGTTATCCAGGATCCAGTTGCAAGGAAGGAGCGGGCACATTTGTTGGTGCACCTCCAGCCACCAGAATAAATCCCCTGGAAACAGGTGAAGCTGTGACCCGCAGGCCCCGAGACACAAGTATGTGCGTCAGCCAAGGGGAGGGGGTACGCTGAGCCTGGGAACGGGCTGCGACCCCCGCTCCCTCCCCCTGCAGCTTTTTAGAAGCAAACAACTGTCAGTGACTCTATTGCAAGAGCTCCTTCAGGTGCCGTGGCTGGGATAGGACCATTACTGCTGTTTTACTTTACTTGGATATATTTGAATAAATGAAACCCGATCGTTTGCTGCTGTATCTCCCTTGCAGTAATTGAGAACTGATAATTTACTTGCATTACATAAAATGAACTTTTGATTGGTAGGTTGTTTTATTTTTATAGTTAATCATTTAGTAGAGGGCGGCAGTATTAATACAAAAGTTTTTCTTAGCTAAAAGCTCTTTGTGATAAAACATTCTCTGTAGTTCTTTCTGCATGGGTTTCATTGAATTCTGGATTCCTGCTGCAGATTCAAGTTAATGATATACAAGAGACTTCAGCACTTGAGCTCATATTTGAGGAAATACAAGAGTGTGCAAGAGCTAGTGCTCACTCCATTGAGTGTTTTTAGTGTCAGTCCTTCCTTTTAAGCATTTATGTTCCTTAAAAATATTGGTTTATGTAGAATTCAGTGATGCTTTGGGAACAAGTCCATCTTCACTATTTATTGATCATATTTTACGTTTAATCCCAACAGCACAGCACTAGAAATGTAACTTTCAGTCTGGAAGCTCCAGGTAGAAAAGGGTCTCCCACAAGCAGCCAAGGAAGGTAGAAATGAAGCATTCATGGTACTCGCTACACTCCTCATTATGTATTCACTGAGCACAGCCACAGTTTCTTCCCATCTTTTCCTGTCTTCATTTACACATGAGCAGAGATTTAGTGCCTTTAATGTACAGTTAGTGCAGTATGCACTAAAAGCTAGTCAAGTGTTTATTGAGACCAGCAAAGTTTCATCTGTGTCCTAAATTAATGGTTCTCCAGAGGCAGGATCCTAAGCTGATACTTGTTTTGCAAAGTTCAACCTGTTGTTGCTTAAAAAGTTGTAATTCGGGACATCTCAATATTTCAAGGTACACACAAATTATCTGCTTCAACTTTTAAAATATATTTAAGGCCTCATCCTGAGAAGGTGATCCAAAAATAATATTTCCAGGGATACTTGTAAAAGAAATTGCCTTTTTTTTCTCCATAGGAAAATTTCAGTTTGAATAAATAAACCTGGAAAAAACCCAACAAACCCTGAAGAGCTGAATTTCAAAATAAGCTAGGAGAATTTCTACAACCCTCCCATCTGCCTCTTGCAGACCAGATTAGCTTTGGCAAGCCTTGCAAGTCGTGCAGGATTGCCCAAAACCATTCATGATAGAAGAATGCCCTTTGGATGCTCTTTGAGGTGATAGAAATCTTGGCCATCATGAATTGGAGCTTTCTCTGTGGTGCTCGCCACCCCCATTTTTATTTATATTGGGCATGTCATAAGTGAGTATAGAATATTAACAGCATACTGTAAAGCAGAGAAGTGCTGTTTGTCATGTTGTTTCCAGAGAAAAAGCTGAGGCAGAGGAAAGCTCAGTTTTTACCCAGGGTCACAGAGAAGGGGATGTGAGAGGTGAGGCTGAGGCTCAGTCTCCAGCCTTAGGTTGGTGTTCAAACTCTCCTTTTCTTTAAAAACCCTTTCTTATGAGTTCTTGACTTTAATGCCCCATAGATCTTTGACAGTCCCATGTCCTGTATCTTTTTTCTGTGTTTTGTATTACTCTTCTTTTTTTCCCCCTCATTCTTTTTCCATACCAGTATAGCACCAAAAAGTTCCTGTGTATTGCAGCCTTTAGCCAGGCATTACGACTGGGTGAGGTAGCCCAGCTGTTCTTTCACATGGCAATGAAGTCCAGGTCACTCAGCCTGTGGTCCAAATACTCACCTCAAGCATTAGTGCTCTGATGGGGATCATCCATTAGTCAAGGGACAGGAGGCATATGTCTTAATTAAGAGGCTAAAATGCTCAGTAAAAACTGTGCAGGGGAGAGGAGGTAGTGATTTTAAAGGGGTCTCCTTGAATCTGAGTTGGGTCTGCAATAAGCATGAGATTAGGAAATCAGAAAGGGCTACTGTCTAACACCAAGAAAGAGGACACGGATGAGAAACTTGCTACCCAGAAGTAAATCTCAATCCTGTGGTCACTCTGTCCTGAAGGAGAGTCTGAGCAAAGATGAGGGACCTGGGAAGAGAACCAAAGCAGGATTGAATGTGCTACTTTGAGTTTCCACAACTGCAGATCTGCAGTGGCAATGAGATACTGCTAATATTTACTCACTAACCTAAGGAATCCTGTTATTAGGAGAGGATACATATACCTATAGCTGTGGAAGACTCGAAGTGTTCTTAGAATGATGCAGCTTGGAAAGTACAGGCAGTAGAAATGGATTGATGCTTTTATGTGTTGTTTATTGCTGAAATGGTGAACTTTAGCTTTCTGGCAAAGTCCCAGATCACCTCAATAAAAGATTCATGTTGAAAATTTCAAAGTGTTGTTGAACACCTGGGAAGGAAATGGGTAGAGATTGTCTTTTGTATCATATAGAACTGTGGATAAATGAACCTTTGAACTGCACCTTGCTACAAGCTTTAAGGTCTGAACATTACAGGAAATGTATTGTTTGGTATATTTATCTGGGTTTGGAAGTATATAGTATACTCGTAGTATAAATTCAGCATGAAGCTACTGCAAGTTCTCTGTTGTGATGGTGAGATGTGGGGGAAGAAACAGGTAACTCATCTGACCCTTCTGGAGTTTCTTTCTTAGGTAGGATTTGAGTCCTGTCTGTATATAGCAGCTGTAGTAACTAACAGTCAGATGTGTTCTGTGAAAGACCCTACCTGGTCAAAAATAATTTTATCCTGTTGTTATTGTTTAACCCCAAGTGGAAATTAAGCATCATACAGCTGCTTGCTCACTCCAGTGGGATGGGGAAGAGGAAGAGACTTGGGGGGGGAGGAAGGTAAAACTTTTGGTTTGAGATAAAGACTGTTTAATGGGACAGAAAAGGAAGGGAAAATAATAATAGAATATAAAAACCAAGTGATGCATAATGCAATTGCTCACCACCCCTTGACCAATGCTCTGCCAATCCTCGATTTGCGGTGTCCCCTGGCCAACTCCTCCCAGTTTATATGCTGGGCATGACATCATATTGTGTGGGACACCCCTTTGGCTAGTTCGGGTCAGCTGTCCTGGCTGTATCCCCTCCCAGCTCCTTGTTCTCTCCCAGCCACTGCTGGCAGGGCAGGGTGAGAAGCTGGAAAGTCCTTGACTTAGTGTAAACACTGCTTAGCAACAACTGAACCATCAGTGTGTTATCAACATTATTCTCATCCTAAATCCAAAACACAGCTAGTGTCTTCAGTGTGAGGATGGTGAGACACTGGAACAGGTTGCCCAGAGAGGTGGTGGAATCCCCATCCTTGGAAGTTTTTAAGACTAGCAACCTGCTCTAGTGGGAAATGTCCCTGCCTGTGGCAGGGGGGTTGGAACTAGATGATCTTTAAGGTCCTTTCCAACCCTGAAAATTCTATGATTCTATGAAAATTTACTTAATTCCATCTGAAACCAGGACACTTGTGGAATTTAATGCCATTGTACCATCTCTTCAAAGGGCAGGATTTGCCCCACTGTGGGCATCCAGTGTTGCCTGTCATTTCTGACATGCAGGGGCTGTTACAAGTGACCATTTTTTGGATTCCAGCTGGAGTTTCCAGTTACAGGTTTTATATTTGACTGCTTTTGTGGCTGGAAACTCTTGCCAGTTGTCAACTTAAGAGCATGTGGCAATCTGCCTTCGCAAGCAAATGTGGCCTCCACGTTTATTTTCGGTTTCGTGTTTGTTATACTTATTGTAGGCTTAAAATCCTGGCATAATATCCTTGACCCTTTAGTAAGATATGTAGTGATCCTTTTTTGTGGTTACAGTATTAAATAACTTTGTGCAAGTACAAATAACAAAGTCCTGACCCATGTAATACTCGATCAATTTAGGACCTTAGTAACTGAGGAGGTTTCATGTTATGGTTGCCACATAATGAGCAAGGGGACTTTTGATGTGATACAAAGACTGAGTGCAATAAAGAGCAGCAGGAGGAGATGAAAGTAAACAATTATTACAATACATTTCTTTTTGTCTCTTTCTATTTTATTTTTTTTTAAATTTTTTTTCTGTGTTTTCTTGAACAGATTGAAAACATAGATGCATGCCTGAGTTTCCTGGCTGCTAAGGGAATTAACATACAGGGACTGTCAGCAGAAGGTGAGTCAATTGGTTGTTTAAAATTTCATAATAAATGAGAAACCTGAATTATTGCTTGCATTGGTCATCAGCACATGCAGTGCAGTGGAAGATTGATACGGATAACAAACTTCTGACAATCTTTACTTTTTTTTTTCCCCATCTTGGTATGAAAGGTAGGTAAAATATGTATCTTCACACAGTGGACTTGCAAAAATAGTCAACAAGAACAAATTAGAATTAAATCACTTCTCTGTTTCTTTCTGTTAAAACCCAGAAATTTCTCATCTAAGTTCTATAATTGGCAAATTGATTAGAGTGCAGATTTTACAGACATTTAAAGTGAACTGCTGGCAGTATTTTGTCTTTTGAGAGAGAAATTTATTTCCTCATTCTTCAGTGCTTCTCTTACCTGAAGAAGTATCCTGCTTTCTTTTTTAAAAGAAAGATTTTTTCCTAAAGTTTGTTTCCAAATGCATGAAACGATAAAATCCAAATGTTTGGAACCAAAAAAAAAACAAAACAGAAAGAAAAAGACATTTTGACCACTTCTACTTAATCACTCTGCTTTTGAAGAACATTAGAATTCTTCTGAAACCAAAACATGATTCAGCATAGTATATTCCTTTATGTCAGTGCAAGGACAAGGTGTATGGTACCTTTTGGATCAGAAGCTAACTGCTGTCTTACTAAGAGATCAAACAGTTTTCTGTCATCCTCAGCACTAGCTTTGATTTATACTTTTCATTTGAATACTCTGGAAAAGTATTTGGGTTCAGTAACTGCTGAGGAAAACTTTGAATATATTACATGACATCTTCAGTGTTCACAGAACAAACAAGAGGATATGTGGCATCAGGTGAGGCTTCAGATTAGATTTGGTGGCTCATTCTCTTTGCAGACTTAGTCTTGAGGAGGAGGTTATATCATTCAGTCAATTTCCAAAGGATAGATTTGTGGAGGTTCTCTGAAAATGAAATTCCAGTTTCATCTCAAATGTCTGGAGTGTTTGTTTCAAATATACAAGAGGAGTCATTTTTGGCTCCAAATTTAAATGAGTGGGTGACATGCTTGGCCTTATCTAAGTTAATATGCATATTTAAGTTGGTGCATGGACTGGAGGGGACTTAGAGCAGGAAGTATTTGAGACTGCACTGATGGGCAGAGCCAGTGGGGCTGAAGCACTCTTTGAAATACTCTTTTTGTACGAAGTGCAGGGGCAAACTGCCAGGTGGATTACCTCAGTCTGTCCTTAAGATAAGAGAAACAGAAGTACCTCTGAAAGCCCCGTTTGAAATATTTTGCTTAAAATCCAGAGGGAAAGAGACTGCTTCTTTTGAAAGTCTTTAAAGGTGTTTTTCTTTTGATTATTAATTTTTGGTCACCTTAGAAAAATGTCAAAAGCAGGTTGCTCTTCTGATAAATAAAGCAGAAGACAGACAGCCATACAAAGCAAGAGGTTTTAGGTGGGTTATTGTTGTAATTGCCTCTCACTTCACATGGAAATCAAGTCCTTGTTTCCAATTGCATATTGCATTGCTGAGTTTAAACATGTAGACCTATGGTAATTTCTTTTATCTTCTGGCCCTTATTTCTGCAGTTAAGCTTCCCAGTGCTGCTGGGTCTGTTTAGTTATGCTTTGGCCTGTGATTAAGTGCTACTTTCTTTACAATTCCCATGAGTAATTTGAGTCCTTTCCTGAAGATAAGGAGATCCTTTTGTGTCTGTTTTACTTTGTCTATTTTCACCTTGTATTCCCTAGCTAAACACAGGCAGATTAGGGAAGGAACCTGCCTGATGCAGATGTTGATGGCAGTGGGAAAAGGCTGGGTTTGCAGAATGACTATGCATGGGAGCAGGAGGGAACTGGGAAAAGGGGAAAGAGGCAGTGTTCACTGGGACACCCCTGTCCAAGAAGGGACTAAAATTAGGTAAGGAAACATAGACAGAAAATGGTTGTTCAGCGACCCTGGGATTGATAATCCTTTGAACAAGAGAATGGGGGCAGGCACTGGTAGAGAGGCCAGACTTCAGGGAGGTAAAAATGGGTAAGGAAATTAAGTCAAGAATAAGGAGAGGAAAGGAAAGAAATATCCTGGGTCTGGATGATGGCCCGAACCACTTAGATAGGGTCTAGGAGTTGCTGAGGAGATGGGCATGGGCCAAAATAAAACTAATAAGGGAGGACTGAGGTGCAGGTAGACAAGGAGGCCAAAGCTGGAAACTGGGGAGCAACATTGGTAAGCCACAAGCCTGAGATTTGCTGGTTAAAGGGCTTGAGGTTAAGAACAGAAAGAAGCTTGTTACACAGCAAAGATGAGACATGTAAGCAGAAATGTGTCTGGAGAGAGCAGAGCCCGTTACAAAGTCAGAGCAAACTTTCAGACGGAACTGGGAATAAAAATTAAAATGCTAGTTCTCACCTTTGTGCTTGGCCACTGTTTCACCACATGTCCTTTTCTTCCACTCTTGCATTTAAAAGCATAGGGCAACAGTATGTTTTAGTAGTTCAAGTGGTCTATACAGTGAGTGCAAAAGTTCAGCTGTTTGATGTAGCTTTTTTAATTCACTTTTTAAATTTAGGAAATTAACCATGCTAAATAATTAAGTCACAGCATACTATTAAGGTTGTCTGCAAGGCTGAATTGGCCTGCTTGCATATTAATTATGATACAGTAGTTAACTGTGTGTTCTGATACATGTCTTTATCTTTGTGTGTCTGGGTTTTTCTTCATTTTCACATTTGATAATGCGTAGAAGAGCAGGATGACTTTTAGAAAGTGAAATGTTTATACTTTTGCTGTCAAGCTCTCCTTAGGGACCATGGGTATCCCTTCTTTATTGACTTGTGATAGTATCAAACTGGTAATTATCTGTTTTAATACAGCTCTTTCACCCAGTAATCCTATTTTCTAGTGTAAAACTTGCATCAGATATTCTTAGTGGAAACAATTAGCCTAGTATTCCAGAAATTATATAATACTGTGTGATAACTGAGTAGTTTCTTTTCCTTGTGCAAATTGGGGCCGAGAATTCATTTACAGCATGCTGCTGTTAATACGCTTGTTGTTGTGGGGGTTTTGTTCTGTTGTGGTTTTTTAGTTACTTTAGCTTAAAGGAACTGGGTTTTTTAAGCACAGAGACTGTTAACACAGAGACTCTTAGCAGAAATGTGAGGCATTGTGCAGCCACTGCAGGGGAGAAAAGCGTTATTGTAGCTGATGTTCACTGTTAATCAGCTCTCATGCCGAAGGGATGTGCAACAAGGCTGTCGTATCCTGAAGGAACTGAGTTCAGACAGCATTATGAAAAGTGCAGTGGCTGGTGAGTGACTTCTGAACATTGCCTTACAGAAATCAGGAATGGGAATCTAAAGGCCATCTTGGGCCTTTTCTTCAGTTTATCCCGATACAAGCAACAGCAACAGCAGCCACAGAAACAGCAACCACAACACCATCCGTCCCAGCAACCTCCCACATTATCCCAGCAAGCAGGGCCTCCATCCCAGTGCCAGGTTGGGGTACCACAGCAGCAGGTACCAGCTTTGCTCCAGACTCCGTGCCAACAGCCCCCGCAAGCTGCACAGCATCAGTTCAAAGCACAACCAGAAATGCAGTCCAGGTGGGGAAATGTCATTTAAGTTGCTTGGTTTTGTTTTTCTGTCAATTCTTTGTTTTCTCTTTTCATTTTGTTAAAGGTACTCAAAAGCCGAAGAAATGTCTTTCTTTAGTTCTACTCTAGAACAAAGTGTGTGCTGGAGATTGAATGCTGGATAGCAGTTGACTTCACACCTTTAGAAAACAGAACAGATGTGCTTAAATACATTCTCAGTACTAGAAATGTGCAATCCAATGGGTGTAAAATACCTGCTAGACCAAGTAACCACAGTATTTTATAAGGATGTTTTTCTCAGTATTCCTTTTGCTTCCTTCTATTGGAAGAGCACATATATCCTTGCCATTGCAGAGTATATACTTTGGGCATGTGAAAACCAACTTAGGTTCTCAGTATGCAAGAATTTCAGTCCTCACTAAGAAGCGGAAGGCTCTACCAATGGTAAAAAAAAAAAAAGGAGCTTATCACATCTAGTGACAGTCAAAATCAAATGTAGGCTTATTGTTCAAAAATAGTATGTTGCTGGTTTACATGAAAAACAATTTTCACAATTGGTGTTTGCTGGTGCTCCTAGATCAGAATACAGGTAAATAGAGGGAGTCACAAAATCATAGAATCGTAGAATGGTAGGGGTTGGAAGGGACCTCTGGGGATCATCAAGTCCAACCCCCCTACCAGCACAGGAACACCCAGGGCAGGCCACACAGGAATAGATCCAGGAGGGTCTTGAAAGTTTCTAGAGAAGGAGACTCCACAACCTCTCTGGGCAGCCTGTTCCAGGCTCTGTCACACTCACAGTGAAGAAGTTTTTCCTCATGTTGAGGTGGAACTTCCTGTGTTTCAGCTTGTGACCATTACGTCTCGTCCTATCACAGGGCACCACAGAAAAGAGACTGGCCCCTCTACTGGACACCCGTCCTTCAGATATTTGTAAACATTCATAAGAACCCCTATCAGTCTTCTCTTTTCCAGGCTAAACAGTCCCAGGGCTCTCAGCCTTTCCTCATAAGAGAGATGTTCTGGTCCCTTCATCATCTTCATAGCTCTCTGATGGACTCTCTAGTATTTCCCTGTCCCTCTTGAACTGGGTCTTTGTCCCTTGAATATCTTTAATCCTAGAGGTGCTCTTTCCAGGTTAGAATAAAAGCACTTTATGAAGACAGTACCAGCATGAATGCAGGTACAGCCTTCTGCTTGTCTGACCCTTCCACTGCTAAGAGAGGGAGTGGTTTCAATGGGGATAAGTGGGCAGGATTAAAGGCTGAAGCCATGTACTTATATTTATATTAATTAGTAAGTAATTTATATTGCACAAATACTGAAGTATGAAGGCTTTTTTTTAATTTTTAAAAAATATCTCAAATTAAGGCTTATTTGTGTTAAAATATAACACATAATAAGGTGAACACTACCTTAAGTGCTGCTTTATGAGTGACATGAACAGTTTAAATGAAGCCTTTCAAGTGAGACTACTAGACTCAGTCGTGCTCATTTTGAGTGTAAACAATATTTTCATAATTGAATAATATGGTGTTGCTACAGCATGTCTAAATTTGTACAGGAAATAATTACTGTAAAACAAGGACATATTTGAACATCCCTGTAAGTGTTCAAGGCCAGGTTGGATGGGGCTTTGAGCAACCTGGTATTGTGGAAGGTGTCCCTGCCTACGGTTGCGTTGTTTCCATAATGGCGTGGGGTGAAACTTAAATGATGTTCAAGGTCCCTTCCAACCTAAACCATTCTGTGATTTTATATATTAGCAACTTCTCTGTCAAAAACATGCAGAGATTCACAGGGCCACTTGAATGGTGCTTTGATATTTTTAGTCCATTGTGTGGATTATGCCAAGTCTCAAATAATTTCAGAATATCTAACCTGAAGACCTTAGAAGTCATGTCTTCTTAGTATATACTACAGTTAAATTTATCAGATTCTGCAGAAAGTACATATAATAAAAGACTGAGAAGGAAGTAATAAAGTTGGGGTTTCCATGCAGAATCACATGTTCATTGCTCTATAAAAAATAATTCATTTCAGATTTTACGGAGTTTTGACCTGAAGTCATACTTGGGCAAGAAGCTTTTCTTTCCTGTGAAATTCATGAAAACTCTTTCCTCCCAAAAATGTTTCTGTGTTCACTGTTATCTTCCGCTTTTTCTTTCCTGTCACAGTGCATCTCCCAGGGACTCATCTCAAAGCAAAATCATCCGATTCACTATTGGTCAGAAAAAGTCTTCTAGGTTAGCATTTCTTCATCTTCCGCAAAGCATGAATAATCCTTTTGCAATATTTCTGGGTGCATGTTTAGGGTTCCTGTTGAAAATAGTTTATAACTAGATGTTTTACTAACAGCTGCAACCTGGAAGTGGCAGATGGATTTTTTAAATTTTTTTTTTGGGGGGGGGGGATGGGGTTGGGTTTGGTTTTGGGTTTGGTTTGTTTGTTTTTTTCTCCAAGGTGTGGAATGCATTCTGGCGTGCAAGAAAATGATTTGGTTTTCTTGTCCTTATGAGCTTTTGCTTTCGAGAAAAAGACATGGTTCTGGGAGTTCTCTCCCCACTGTACAGATCTGTGTTAGTTGTATTTAGAGATGCTGTAGTTGTATTTTGAAACGACTAGCATCAGAGTAGTGTCTTAGCTTGTAAGTGGAGCATCATGTGAACCATGTGGGCCCAAGCAGCACCCTGTTGGTCTGTCTCATCAGAGCTCCTGCACTCCCCAGTGGTCTGAAGCTGAGCACATCTAGTTTCCCTAAAAATGATGAATAGGCATTTCAGTCTAGTTTTTTCCTGAATCCCAGCATGACTTGCATGCCAGATCATATGACCATGTCCTCTCAGTGATCATAAGGGTTGCGGTGTTATGAATGTAGCTATTAATCATGTTTATTTTCACTACTATTATATATTAAAATGTTTTATATAGTTATGTCGGTAAATTATACCATTTTTGCTAAGCTTGTGGACTATTACTTAGAATTTTTATTCAGCTTGGCAAGTTTGTATAGATTGTTAGTTCTGCTGTATAATTTGGATTTATTTTCCTTATTTCACTTATTTGATGGTGACAGTGAAGATCTGCAGTATAACCCATGTTAAAATGTTCTATGTTTCTTTCTCGTGTTCCTCTTGATCATAATTGTGGCTTGACAGTTCATGTTTCCCTAGAAGAAGAGCTAAGTTCAGTAACAGAATGTATTCTCCAAGCTCAGTGAATTGTCTTTAATAGCAAGAAGGTACAAACATCTCCCTTAAACTATGTTTTTTCCCCTGATTTCACAGGCACTGCTGTGAAATATCATCGCAATACCCAAAGCAGGGTCTTAAAATCAGTTAGTTAAAATACAGGGCAGGGCGAAAGTCACAGAGAAATGCTATCTTCTTCAAGGGTGTTTTTAGCACATAAGACTTTATTTTTTTATTTTTTTATTCTCGGTATGTTTTTATTGGCAGTGACAATACTGACTGGAATCAAAAACTTGTCACTTATTGAGCGGTTACATGGTTTGAGTAGCTTTATTTAATTTAAAATTTGACAGATTTGCAAAACCTGTGTGGGGAGCCTTTTCTTACCCATCAGTACAAGAGCATTATCCCTTTCCTCCTGCCAAGCCCTGCTGGAAAACTCCCTTCCCAGTACTGAGGGCTCTAGTAGCCTTCCTGCAGTGGTTGGCCCTAGTCACAATGTTTTATCACTGGGTAGAAACTTTCAGCTGAGGTATCTTGTGTGTCCTGCCTATCTGTAGGAAACCTAGCTCGTTTCCTATTAAGCAAAACAAACTCTTAATGAACTTACTTGTCTTGATGACTTCCATGTTCAAAGAACAGTGTTTTTCCCTGTTTTGCCTCTGCTTCTTCCCATGTAGTCTCCTCTACAGTGGGTGAAGCATCTCTGGGGTGTTTTCATTTACACCTTGCTGCAATGATGAGTATGTACAACTTTCTAGCACCCCCCAGTGTTGAAAAAGGCTGGATAAATTGAGGGGCTTCCCTAAAAGACTTCATCAAAGTCAACCTCAGAACCATGATGTGTTGTGCCAGATCTGTGGTGGTTTGAGCTTGTACATTAAATTTTGGCTTGGTATTTTAATGATGCCTTTATGTCTTATCTTCTTTTGAGCTTTGAAAGCATGTGCATGCAGCTGCTGACGTTTTTGCTCTTTTCCTTCATGTTTCTTTTCATATTTCCTATTTCTTCTCTAGTCTTGGAGAAGTCAGTTTATTTAGGAAGCCCTGCCAGACTCCTTCCTGGCTTCTCTTCCTTCCCAGAAGCACAACGGTGACTTGGCTGGTTGTATCCCCATTCTCTCTAACAACTGGAACTTCTTCATTTTAGCCTATTATTGGCTTGACTTAAGACAGTTAGATATTTGTGGTTTATATAAAGAAGTTTTAAAGAGATTCTGCCATACAGAAAATACAAAACCAGCAAAGAGCAGTCCCTTTCAGTGCTGCTGTAGGTGACATGAACTAGTTCTATCTTTTAGTCTTTAATGGGATGTCCTTGCTTTTCAAAACAGTGAGCTGTTTCACTCTTTTCAGTATGCATTTTGAGCAACTACCAAATCTCTCAATTATTAACATTTTATCTATTTGGAGTGTAGAAATATGTGCTCATTAATGCACAAAATAAAGTATGAATGTGGAAACTATGTATGAACTTTGACTTAGATGGACTCAAGCACACATACTGTTCTGAGACATGATGCCTGTGGCTTTCCTGATTCTGTCAGGCTTTTTAGAAAAGTCTTCCCCCTTCTCTTTTGCCTGAAAAGCATGAAAGTAGTATCCCTCCCTGTCTACTTATGCCAGAATCCTAACTATGTTTTTTTCTAGGTAAACAGCTTAATCTTGTAAATACAGGTAAGGAAATGCAGGAAAAGATTGACTGAGTTTAAACCAGAGGCTTATACCAGCTCACTGATAATGTGGTTGCCCTGAGAGGAGGCACTTAAGCTTTGTGTGACATCTATAGGCTTTTTACAATTAAACCAAGGTAAAGTTTTGCTGGGCTTAGCTGCTAGGCTTTGTAGCTTTCAGAGCAGACTGGATATATGCGGCTCTACAAGGGAAAAGACATCATGTTCTGTCTTGTCATAGCCCTTATGTGTCCAGCATGTAACAAAGCATCCAGCAAACTGGTTTAAGAACAGTAGTGTCGTACTTAGTCTTAACCTTGTACCAGTGGCTCCACTAAATTTACTTGCAACTATTTCTGATTCACAAGATTTATGGCAAGTGACCATTCATTTCCACTCAGTGTTTTTTTTTCTGATGTGAAATAATTCAGACTGTGTCTTGTTTGACATACATTTTTCATCTAGAATGATTTTTTTTAGTTTGTTCTTATGAAAGAATATAGACCCTTGTAAGTATATTGATCTTTTTCTTTTCAGCTTATGCATGGTATTCCACAGTTTCTTTCCCAGAGTGCTTTTTAAACGTATTTAATTGTATTGTAATTCTTTCATCAGACTTCCAGGCCCCACCACGAGGGTGTCCACTGCAGGCAGTGAAGCCAAAGCTCGTGGTTCTATTAGTGCCAACAATCGACGCAGCCAGAGCTTTAACAATTATGACAAATCTAAGCCTGGACTTCCTCCTCCAACACCAACAAGTAGCAACGACAAAGGTAAGCACTTGAGATTTTGGCATCCTCAGATTTTTTTTAATACTGGCTTTGTTCAGGGGAAGTTGAATTTTCCATTATGCTCTTTAAGTTTGACAGGAATGGAAAATGACCACTCAAGATTTCTTCAGTGTTTTTATATGATAAATAGTACCATGTGCTTTCCTTTCCTCCGGTATTGTGGAACATCCTTTAGGTTACAGAAGTACATGATTTAAATCTAATTTCAAGAATAACATAGTGTAGGGTTTGAAGTCAGGTACGCATTATAGTTTTATAAATGTTGCAGTGAAACTGTGTCTATGGCAGTGCATCAGAAATGCTAAGTACCGTGTGCTGTCTGAAGCGCTGATTTTTTGAAGGGCATGTACTGACTCTGTGTCCATTCACTAAGCTAATAATCCGAGGGCTTTTATTAGGTTGAGTTTGTAGCTCTGAGCTCTGAAATTCAGCATTTACTAGTGGAGTTTTGGGGGATGTGGCTGGTGAGAACTGAGCAAATCAATCTAGTCTGATATGGTCCAACTTGGCGTAGGCTGGCAGCTAATTCTGTATCCATAATAAAGTCATTGCACTTATTGTGTTGGATTTCAGTACGATCTTGTAGTGACTTGGCAGTTGCACCCTTTAGGCTCAAGTCTCCTTGTTGCCTGTGCATAACTTGTGTTAACTGTAATGAGGATTTTGCTAGAGGTCAGAATACTGATCTAGTTCAGCTTGCCTGGGGTTCTCATGCTTGTTTCTTTTCAGGAAATTGTGTTTTCCCTTCTCTAGAAACTGTTTTCTAAGACTGCATGTCACTAGATTTGGGAATGTTACCCCATCTAGCCCTTGCAGCCCAAAACCTTATCTCGTGCTGGTGGCAATGGAGGGTCCTCACCATCCTCCAGGGTCATTCTGAATTACCCTGAATCAGACCTTGTAAAAGAAGAAAAGCGGGGGGAGGGAAATAATCACAACTGATACTAATACAAGGTATTAGCATCATATGCTATTAAATTAGCAACATCCTACCTTGGTAAATCCATACTTACTATTTTAGAAGGTACACTATGTAAACAGTAATGATTTAACTGTAACATCATCACAGTCATCTCTAAATCTGAATTAGATCTGGCTTTCAGTTAGAAGAACAAGCTGACAAGTCATGGTATGAGCAGCAGAGCTGGTGAAACTTTTGTTTTCCTGTTAATACCTCCCCAGTCTCCCTGTCTCGTCCTTGGCAATACTCTTCCTGTTTTGCTCATGTCCCATGACTACTGGACTGGGGACATGCAGTGTAGGATGTGTCTTATCTTGAAGCATATGTTGTTTGGCTAGATGAATGACGTTAGGCTGCATTGAAGAGACAACTTGAACAATCTTGGCTTTTTCTCAGCGTACCAAGATTACTAAATAAGGAAAATAAAGTACTGGTTTCAGTATTTTAAAAAAAGGAGGAGGAGAAGAAGAAGAAGGAAAGAAGTCCTCACATATACAGAGAAATAACAATAATTTGTCAGTAACTTAAATATCAACTGCTTTTAGGCAGACAGTTCTGTGAACCCTCATTCCTCATCGTAATCCATCTCTTCAGAAAGATAAACTGGCTGCCGAAGAAGCATTGCGAGATCATTTGCTTCCTATGAGTATTACAAATGACTGAATGAAAGAAGAGTGGATTTTATGTTGACAGCCTACAAAAGTTGCATTAAATATTCAGAATTTTGCTCTGGTCAATATTTCCAGTCATAAATTATGGTCTTTATAGAAAAACATAATGAGGGCTTATGTAAGTTGAACTTGAACTTCACTTAAAAATATAATCATGACATAAAGTTGGTCTGCATCCATGAGAAACAAAAGCAGTTGGTCTGACAAATTTTTGGCTTAAGTTAATTGTAACGTTGCCAGACAAAGTTTGTTGTCAAAGTGCTAAGACAATTCAGCTTTTCTGACCCATATCCTGTATTTTACCTAAGGAAATGAGACTTAACATGACCATGTTGTGTTCCAGTCTTGGTAAGTTTTCATCTCTTTACCGAGTAATAGCTCTGTTGCATGTTTTTGGAGAAGGAAGTGGGAGAAAGAGAAATCTGCCTGTTATGGCAGACTCTTGGCATGACTAGTCACTTTGTGATAGAAGGTAGCCCTCAGTGTATTATGTTTGAATTATTCTTTATAAAGTAGGTTGTAATTTTCAGCTGTTATTAAACTGTGACATTTTCCTCAGAATGTGAATTGTCTTGTTAGTCAATTGTCTGTGTCTTGTGGCAGTGAAAGTGCGTTAATTTAAACGGAGTACGTCAGAAATGAAGAGGGCAGTAAATAGAGCATGGAGGAATAGGTAGCTACTGGAAAATCATAGAAAATAACCTATGGGGTCTTTTTAAGATTCCATTAATCAATTCATTATGAGACCATTGGTTTTCTAGAAATCTTAAGGAAAGGATTTGTGTAAAAAATGATTGCACTATTACATAAATATAAGAGATTCTTGAATGCATGTGTGTTTGCTGTGAGATGAGTGTGTGAGACAAAGGAGCACATGTGAAAAGATGCGGGTGTCACTTCCCCACAGCTTACGGTGTGTCTTCAGTATTTTATTTTGCTTTCTTAGTCTTCACATGCTGTCTGATGCCAGTTTTTCATGATGTGGAGTCTTGGACACCTAGGTCAGTCCTACAGACACTGTCTTTGAGGTCAGGGCGTGAGAGTTCAACTTGTTCTTTGGAGTTAGCCTCACAGTTTATATGAGAAATTCCCTTCAAACTTGCACAGGAATTTCAGTGCCCTCATTCCTTACATCGTAACATGGTGACATACTATGGTACATTATTTTATTTATTGTCACAGTGATTAGCCATTTATAATTGCAGTAACATCCTAGGCAGGGTATTTTAATGTGTGTAATTGCTGTTACAGGCTTTTTTTTCTTAAGAAAAAATGTAATTAAAGTCTAATTGCATTTTTGCATTGTGGGGAAACAATGAGCCACTCAGGCTTGTGATTTTTTTTGTGTCATCGTAATTCTTTCATGCAACTGGAGGCTTTAAATTCACTTCTGAATTGTCAAAGAGTTATTTAGTCCATGCATACGTAAGTATACTTTTGGTTCATTTGTCTTTTAATATCCTTAGAACACCACAAGCTTACTATAGCACGAAAAGCATCAGCCACCTCCCAAGGTCACTACAGAACTCATCTAAATTATCAAAAACATTTCTAAGGAATATAAAGAGGCAAATGAACTTTGCATTTCTATGCCTGTATGTAAATTATTAGTTGCTAGTTGTTTTGAGAAGACATGTTACCATGTCCATCTAGTTGTCTAATATGACCACGAAATAAAAAATAGCCAAAATTTTATTGCATGTGCAGTTTAGAATAAAGAATTTATTTTTTTTTCCTCTGTGGCAAGAAGGAGCAGAACTGTTTGTGAGGTAGTATCAGGAATGAAACTTAAATATTGCAGCATACCACTCAGTAAAGACTTTGATACAGTAGATTTTTCTCATTAATTTATTTCGATGTTTTGTGTAGCTAAACACAATGGAGAGTCTTCCGAGACATGCTTTGAAAGCAGTCTGCAGTTCTGAAAAGTGGCGGGTATTTTTGACCAGATTTGAACATTTATCTGCTGTCTTCACTGATCTTCAGGCACTCAGTTTTCATTTTGGTGTCTCAAAAGTCTGGTAACATTGTACAGGAATATTCTGCTTATTACTTCCTGGTTTGTATCCACAGTCTATAAAATCCCTGAATTTAAGAAGCTGCAGTAAATATCAACTTAATATGCCATCTCCAATATGTTTATGAAGTGATACAGTAGTGTGACAGGCTTACATGTTTTCTTTTAGCTTTTTCTTCTACTTCGTTCCTAATATTTTATTTTAAATAATCCTACAGAGGGCAGTAGCAGCCTGTGGGAAGAATGACACTTATCCTTTGGATTTAATGTTAGGTAAAACGTCAATAGAAAAAAAGCACTGCCATACTTTGACCATTTTCACATGACATCAGAGGAAACATTTAATATTCAGATTTATAAAGAAGGCAGTGTTAATAATTTCAGTATTTTCTTAAATAGGTAGTATTAGGAAAAAAAATAAAATCCATACAGTTTCATGCACTCAGATGAAATAAATAACTTTGAATAGCAGTGTTCTTGCAAACTTACTTGATACAGGTCTCATGAGAGGGTTTGGAAACCGGATCCTGCTGACTCAGCTGTAGCCTTAGCTCTGCATGTGTCAGTTTCCAGGTATGGATATACCATATGGGCATGATGTACAATGTGCTTCTCCTCTATTTCTTTCCAGTTTGGGGTAATCCCTTTTAACCTGGAACTCAGTATGTGTTTAATCACTGTCTTTGAATATGTAAAGGGTAGTCACTGTATTAAGGTATTTCAAGGACAGTTGAGGAATTTCTTTCCTATAATTTCCTAACTTTGTTACCAAAATAGGACTGACTACCAAGTTAGTAAAATGTTAGCAAGAAAATGTAACCTCCGCTGAGCAAATCAGTCTTACTGGTGTATGGTTACATAGACCAAATGTATGCTAAAAATGTGTGCACTTTATATGTAGACATTTATATTTGTCAGTACAGTTCAAGAGAGCATGGTATATCTTGTCATAGCTTTAGTAGGAATGACTCTTCAAAGTTAAATCTGAATAGCTGTAGTGAGCTTTTCCACGTGAGAAATGAGAATCCCCATGGTACTGATTCCTGGAGGTATACTGCTCAGGTGGTCACTGGGGAATCCTCTAGTGTGCTTGTACATTCCTGTTGTCTAAATTAGCAGGCATTGATTCCAAAATTATAAAGAAAAAAAAAAAAAAAAAGGTTGTCTGCATAGTGAGATCAAAACTCAGAATTCTTGTGGGCAGCCATATCTTGAAGGCTGAGATTTTCAATGGTATTCAAATGGGCTTTGAAAAAGAGGGATCCTGACTATAAAACATAGAGGAGCCGACTGCGTAATGAGAGGTTTGGAGAAACTCTTTTGCAGTAAGGTATTTAAAAAGTTAATTTGTTTCTTTGGATAAAAGAAAGGTTATTTCCTTGTTATCTACAAGATACCTGTAGGTAGTGTTTAGAGTAATAAGGATTCTTTACTACCTCAACAGATAACATAGGAATATCCATTTGTTTGGAATTAGCCAAATTTCACACCACAAACTGGATACACTTTTTAAGAATGAGAATGATTAGCCATTGCAAGAGATCAATTCTGTCGTGTTATGTCCAATTTAAATATTTACCCAGAGCTGATGTTCAGATAGAGGTAACAGTTTTGGTTCAGAAATTACTGAGTGAAATTCTTTGAATCATATTATCTTTAAGACGAATTCAGATGATCCTACTAGGTTTCTTGAATGAAAAAAAAAATAAAATCTATCATTTACGTGCATGAAAAAGGAGGAACAAGCCCTCTTCTGTAGCAGCACATAAAATCAGATGACATATTTAATGTTCTGAATGACGGAGTTTGGCTCCTGTACCGAGTACCGGATGGTCAAGTGATACTGCACAAGCTCCCGCCCTGGAACCCTTATGTTCTGCTTAACCTCAGTTTTTCTACTCCAAATAAATTAATAATAATAAGCAGAGACAAAACCCAGGCTTTTGCCTTTGTGCCAAGTAAGAGTATAAGAATTTTTAAAAGAGTAGCGAAAAAGGAGCTCTGAGACTTGTAAAGCTTGATAGAAACTCCTGTTAGAGAGGTATTTTATTCTTTTTTCACCTGTTTATAGTAGCTTTCAGCTTAGAAATGTGAATGTGAAGGCAAACAATTTTTCTGGCTGCAGGTACAGGGATGGTTATCATGGCAGCTATGGCAGGGGAGCCAAGACATCAGATTCAGTTCCTGTGGCATTGAACTAGTTTGACTCAGGGCGGGCAGGAGGTTACTGGGATGACTGAGCAGTCAGTCTGTCCCAACTGAAAGCTATGTCAATGACCGACCTGGGCTGATGTGAACTCATTTCAAACTACTATTGTCCTCTGGAAGAAAAACATTTAAATACATTTTATTGTCCCCAATTCATACCAGTTCATACAATTTTTATTTAACTGTAGGAGACAATAATAACACTTCAGTGGTGATAAATCAGATCTCTTTGGGCTTGAAGTAGCAGCTGTCCTCTGTGGTTTTGTTCATTTTAGTCATCAGGCAAGAGGAGTTATTAGGCAGGATTGTTTGGCTGAATGAGTTAAAATAAAAGCAGGACCTGTGGATTTGGTCTTGCAGGTGGCAACTTCTTGGGATTTAAGCATTGAGGAAAGTTCTAAAACTACTTCTGATATCTTTAAACAAATTTGAGTCATAAATTTGCAGTGTAGATATGTCTTTTGTTTTTAACTCTGTTTTAAAGAACTGTGATTAAAATTATGACAAGTTTGCAGCATATATTTTATATTTATAGAGTTTCATCTGTATATAGCCATGAGAGTCTGTGCTCCAGCTCTGAAGGAAAATCAACTGTACTGACACCTGACAGGTGTTTCCTAGTCTGTTTTGAACTGTCTCATGACAGGGACTTGATGATGTCCTTAAGTGTATCCCTTCCAGTGTCCATTTGGTCCTAAATCTAGCTTTAAAAAACAAACAAACCAACCCCAGGATTCTACCTGACTAAAATTTAAGCATGTTGTTGCTCTTCCTTGATCTCTGTCCTGTTTACAACAGTTTTCATATATTTGAAGACTTCCAATGTGTCCTCTCAGTCTTCCCTCTCCTAGACTAAACAATCTCTACTATTCCAGCCTTCTGCTCAGCAGTTCATTGTGATGAATCTCTTCTATGTCTTGATGATCTCTTCTGGCCTCTTTCCAGTCTGTCAGTCTTGTAGAGGAGCACTGGAGCTGGACACAGCGCTCTACCTGATGCTTTACTCTAGTGCTGAGTAGGATGAAATAATTACGTTCTCTGTCTTGCATATGATACTTGTAATACATTCCTGAAGGACTTCAAATTTTTCTTAGCGTCACGTTATAGGGGTGTGCAGTTGTGGTCTACTGAAATTCCTATTTCTTTTCTGCAGTACAGTTGCACAGCAAATTGTTTGACCTTACATATTTAGGCATTTAATTTCTCCTTTCTAAGCACAGAACTTCTTAGGCAACTTCAGTAAATGTGATCTTACTGACTCAATCTATCTCTCCAATTTACCAA
This sequence comes from Actenoides lindsayi, assembly GCA_025331215.1. NCBI lineage: Eukaryota > Metazoa > Chordata > Aves > Coraciiformes > Alcedinidae > Actenoides > Actenoides lindsayi. The sequence goes on along the minus strand of WTSP01001821.1, from coordinate 28,830 downwards.
ATGTACTAATGCCTCTGTAGTCCTCAAACATAAGGTCACTGGCTTATGTCAGAAGGTGACCCTCATGGGAGTCATTATCATCAAACAAAATACTCATATTCGGGCAGCTGACATATATATCCTCTGGTGTATTGCCTGCACCCTTTCAATTTTCCAATCAGACATGCTTTTTGAAAGACTGGCTCGTCTTTGTGAATCTTTAGTGACATACGTATGTTGGGTGTGTGCCCATAAATCAGCTTAAGGACTGTCAGAATGTTACAAGCAATATGGCACATTTATAGGGCAGGATACAAGTATGCAGTAAATCATATTTGTGCTTTATTTTACAACTGTTCAACTGACTGACTATGGTATTTAAAAATATGTCCTCTCTTGCCTGAACAAAGGCTGGCTAAAGGCTTAATTACAGCTGAAGTGGAGCTTTACAAGACCACAGAACTTTGCCATAGTTGGTATAAGCTTTAGGAATATCTAAAACAAGTCAAAGAGATACTTTTATCTCTTTATTAATATATATTAATATTAGCCAGTGACATTTTCTTAACTGTACTGTTCATGGGGAGAAAAGTCCTGAGCTTTGAAGTAAAATGTAACCCTGAGAAGCAGCTTCTTACCTAGTGTACATCTGCATCACTGCATTGGAGACAGTGGGACCATGTTAATTTATACCAGCTGAGGAGCTGGCCCAGCATTTCATGACCTTTACAGTTCCTAGGTGTTTCCTTTCAAAATAAATATTTACAATTTCTTGTAAATTTAGTGCTGGATGAATTGTGCCAGAAGAACAGCCATGGAAATGAAAGGTCACTTCTAAATCATAGGAAAGCAAACAGCAGTGGTGCGATGTCCCAAACTTCTGTAAGTGCCAACATGTTTTTACCACATTGGTAAAACCTCCTCTCCCTGAGTAAAAGTGTCATCTAGCCTCTCTGGTCCCTTCCATTTGTGGCTTCTCTACTGAGCCTTTTGCCTGTTCCTCATCCATAAGAAAATATGCCTAAAGAATCCGTGACAGGCAGTGGAGAACTGCCACCACCTCTGAAGTGGCTGATAAGCATAAAGCCATGGCCCGACCCTTCATTATTGTCATGAATAGTAGATCATTGCCTGCATGTTGGCCTGGTTTGAAAAATCTGCTGCTACAGATTGTAGATTAATTTCATTGACCAGAGAGAGGAAATGAAGACCCCAGTATAAATAAGAGTATGTGTCTGTCAGCTGGTTTTAATCTAAAAATTTAATCTATTTCCACATATTTATTATGTTCATATATAGGTGTAAATATAAATGATGGTGAAGTGTTGGCATTTGTTTATGATTTGGTTCAAGTCCTCCGGTTAAACATAGGACACCCATGTTTGGGAGCGCGTTGGTATTCACCGCTGGTCTTTGTACAGCTGGGCAGTTGTGTCGCTTCTCAGTGAGCAGAGGAAGACATTTCAGAGTTAAAATGTAGTTTAGCTTGGTGTGCTAACTGATCGGTGGGACTTACCTTAGATATTTTTTCCTGTTGCCTGTCCCTTCTCTGCTAGAAATCTGCCTCCATTTCTACCTCCATGGTCATTCCAAGCCCCAATTAGGAGCCACTACTAATAGTTAAAATAGGCCAATGGACAATATTCCCTCTAGACCTCTAATGTGTATATGGCCTGTTTCGTATAAGCTACCTGCAGGAGAGATGTGTCAGATGAAGGCTACTAAGCGTACATACTGTTTACTCCAGCTATGTATAAAATCTAATGAAAGACTCTGTAACACCTCCCTGCCTGGAACTCATTAATGCTTTTGAATAACACTGTTATCAAAAATCTTGGGAGATTTGATTGTACAAATAATGAGAAGAAAATGGAGAGTAATGAACAAGAGTGGTATTTGTCTATTATTAAATGGAGGGTGCAACTTGTTCTGAATGGCACAGTAAACTTGATTTCATTATTTTTATGATCATCTAACTGGTATGTGGTCGATAGAGGTCCCTCCAACCCCTTTCTCAGGCAGTCATGTGGACAGCATTTTGAATTTTACAGTAACTAAACAAAAACAACGAGGAATTCAAGTGTCTTAGTTGGTTATGTCAAGACAATGAGAAAAGGATCGCCTGTGCTCCAGTTTTATTTTGCTTCACCTCAGTAAAAATGCTGAGTCTTGGTGATACAAAACAGTCAACACCAGAACTGTTGTTGCATATACTGGAGCTCTGTGTGAGTGAAGGCAGCTTCACAGAAGTGTGGAAGTTGAGTTAGTGACATATCCATGGGTTTCGGGACGGCTTTTCAGATGCACAGCACATTTCTGTGAATACAAGGAACTGCTATTGAAGATACAGAGTTTACAACGCTGGGATTGAAGAATTAGATACGATGGAAGGAAACAAAAATATCAAGGAGTAAAGGTAATTTTTGTCTTGTGTTTCAATAAATTAAATCGCCCCTAAAGGGAAAACCAGTGGACAGAAGCTGAAGGAACCAATTCTGCTCATCTTGGTGAAGTTTTGTCCTCAGCAAAGCAAAATATTTCCTATCTGGGCTTTTCTCAGGTTATGCGGAATTTCACTATCTGGCAATTTCTGCGTTAAGAAAAGGTTTTTGTTGCTTTTTGTTGTGGTCCAGAGTAGAAGAGACAACACAAAGCTTCAGTCATCTTGAGGCTGGAGGCCATGCCTCTTGCCAACCCCAAGCTGGTAACTCATCCTGTCCCTTCCACCCAGCTGTGGTTCTCTCCAGTCAACAGCGTTACAATTAAAATAGAAACTTCTGTGGGCCAGAAGAGATGTGCTTGTTTTGAGGAGAGGCTGTGTGCCAGGTTGTTCTTGTTGGGAATGTTCTGCTCTACCTGCTCATGGTTTGGATTACGGAAAGATTGTGATTTTTATAGTTGGTTTCTGGCAGAAATACAGACATTTCCATACTCATGGGTTTGCTGGGCATGATAAATCATTACTGAAGAGTGGCTCAGCTAAAAAGCTTTTCTCTGTAGGACTCTTATTTGTAGTGCTTTAAAGGAGAGTCATCTGGTGGGTGGGTCGGAAAGGTTGAGACTCAACAGTTATTCCTCTAGATGGGAAATGGTGGAACTGCCACCGTGGTTTCTGCAGTTCTGACACTGTAGTGTCACAGAGCAGATCTGCTTTTATTTCCTAAATTAGAATTTGGTGCTGGATTTGCTTTTAACTCGGTTATCTAATCTGTGGGCTGAACTAAAAGATATTTCCCCCTGTGAGAACTTATTTTTCCCATAGCTGTGAAATAAAAAATGACAACTTCTTCATTCTAAAATGAGTAAAAATGCTGTTAAGTTCTTGACCCTCCTAAGGAGAAGTAACTTTGAGAACATGCTTTGTCTTTGTGTTGCCTTTCATGCTTGCAATGATTGTTTTTGAAGTTTTTCAGTTATAGCAAATCAAAGTCCACTTCCTTAGAGTGAACATGACGAATGAAGGGAAATTGCATATATTTTCTCCTGACCTTATTATAACATAAGCTCTTAAAGACTTGAGTGGGAGAATTAAATCATAAGCCTTCAGACTCTTTTTTTAATCTGTTTTTTTTTAATCTTTTTTTTTTTTTTTAATCATCACAAATGGGTAGGTTTGCAGATGCAGTTCAGATTTTGAGGAGCAGCTGAAATCAGATTTACCCATGCTAGAGTGCATATTGGCATTGGAACTAGACCACCAACATCTTTTTTAACAGGAATGCTCGGAACAAAATAGATTTCAGGCCAAGATTTGACTTTAAAAAGAGGAAAGCGATCATTATTTATAGTAGAATGTAACTTGGGTTTGAAAACATTTCCTTTATAGTCAGTTTTAGTTAATGCGGGTTGCTGAAGAAAGAAAATATCTCCCTAACAAAAGAACACATGGGAAATAATAAGCTTATTAATTGAATGCATGAAACCTGCTCTCCTTTTTATGAAAGAAGGGCCTATGCTATACTGAATAAAACTTTCCCCTTTGCATGCTGATGTGTTATCCACGTATTGATGTTACTGCTTCATTAAGAAACGTAGCATTTGAATCTACATTCTGGCAGCAGAACCCCTTTCATTTACCAAGATTGGTCTCAGGAGTGAAAGAGCCAGCAGACCTGTTTGTATGAAAGAAACAGAGAATCTTAAAAAGTCTGAAGTTTTCTTATACTGAGCACATTTTTCATGAGTGTGTTTTACAGTGAAATTTTAGTTTCTTGCATTAACTTTGCACGGCGCAATGTAACAAAAACTTGAGGACTGTTAATTTCCAGTTTCACTATATTTGACCTGAGTATGAATCAAAATCCACTGTACTTCTGTAAGAAAATATCTTCTTTCCCAAAATGTAGCTGCTTAACATCTGTATTTAAGAGTTAGTAAATATTTTTCATTCATTTTGAATGTGTAGCATCCAGCATTCACAGAATTCACTTCCTGGAAAATGTTAGATAGAGACTCTGAAAGTTACATTACTGTCCCAATATGTTCACCTTTTTAAAAAGTTAGTCATAGTATTGTTGTCGTAATCCTGATTTCTCTGAAACATCTGTAAATGGAGTTACATTGTACTCATCCTATGCCACTGGCAACAGAAGCACAATTAAGTTCCAAACAGGAGGATGTATGTGGGGGAGTCGGGGACAAAGCGAACGCTGTGTTTAAAAACAAACAAACTGGAAAATAAAGTGTATTTTGTTGAGTGCCCAAGCAGAATTTAAATGAAATAAAGAAAGCCTGAAAAGATTAAAAGAAATGAGAAATGGAAAAAGTTGTGGATTTTGTTGAGAAATAAATTTTGACCAGTGCTTTTGGCTTTGGAAAACAAGCTGTTTCACTTGATCCAATCAAAGCCTTTTCCCCAAAAGTGTATGGATTGGAGGGCTCACCTGGGCTGTTAGGATGACCGTGACATCCCAAATGAATCAACATCTTCCATTCACTTCCAGGATCACATTGTAGAACTGGTAGGAGCCCTGTTTTGTCATGGATTGCCCATGCTGGTCTTCAGCATGTTAACAGCTAGCACAGTGTTTGGGATGGAGTCAGACTTTACAGCTGGGTTATGGACCACAGCCTGGAACTTGGGTAGCTCTTGTCTCAGGTGTATGCCCCAGCCTGCGTGTCACAACTTGTGCGAGGGCTCTGTGTAAGCTCTGAGTTCTGGTGAGTGCAGGATGGCTTTGTTCATACTGATACACACATTGCCTGTATTTTTTTTAAACTGTTGTGAACAACCTGTTTGAGAAGAATGCAAATTTCTTATCTAAGCCTGTTTGGTTGGCTGTGTGCTCAGACTGAACACTGTTTCACTCTGAGCTGGGTTTGGGCTGTGCCGTGTGTTGTACGAACCGGGTGTGCAACCAGCTTTTCTGCTTTGGAGTTGCATTCCTTACAAGTAATTTTCAGTTTGTCACTCTTACGTTGTCCCAGTCCCATTACTCCTTGCAGCTCAGTTTTTCTGAGAAAGTAAAGGGCTCCCTGACCATATTGATTAGTACAAGAGGTTTATCCCTGGACCCAGCTGTAAATTCATCCTAGGCATGTTCATGGATCACAGGCAGCTCTGATGATTTATGGGCATGGCTATACTTTGTGTCAAGTTTTATTTATCATGATTAGGCTAGAGTGCACGCGGATTAGGAATTTAGCACTGAAAGTGCTGTGAATCTCCTGCTTCTGTAGAAGTATTCCAACAATGAGATGGGCAATTACTATTTTTTTTAAAAAGAAGCTATACAAATTAATTGTACATGATGCACAGTTGGGATTTTTGTGAAGCTTTCATTACATTGCTGGGTATCTTCTGTGGAAGGCAGGCAGAGACAAAGGCTTACTTGTTCTGAGTTTACAAAGGGAGCCTGCTGCAGCGTTGCAATGGGAAGTAGATTTTGATGGGTAAGAGGACTTGAGGAAATCAAAATAATAACAAAGCAGCAGTATACAGTAAGAGGCATGAAGGAAGAAGCAATGGTGCACAGCTTATGAAAGCAAAGGAAGTAGCTTTTCTAGCAACTTCTGAAGTAGCTATGACCTTTGTTCTTTGTTGCCTGTGGGTGCTGTGATGGTGGATCACTGCTTTCCCTGGCACTAGGAGTCACTGTGACTCCTACACCATCACTTCTTCAATCCACCGTAACCCATCAGATTGAATTTAGTGGGCTTGAGCAGTGCAGCTAGAGGACCAGGTAGCATTGCTGTTCGGGACATTTGGCAGCTTAGTTTTCTTTCTGTACTGGAGTAAAACTGGAGTAACGCTTTGGAAGTCGGCAGACTGGCACTGGCTTAAAAGAAGTACAGTTCCTTTCTGTGTCTTAATCTGTCTCGTGTTTCCTTCCAGCTCTGTGTGGGTAGTTTGCCATAGGAAAAGGACTAGCAAAACCAGCCAGTATAGCAGTTATTGGTTAGTAACAGAGTCCTGGAAATCTGACTTGAGTAATACTTTTTAAAGTATCATTAATTCCTGCTATTCCACTTTGTCCATAACCATGTGAAATTACAGAGTTTATTATTAAGCAGTCTCTAATACTTTTAGAAACCTGATTCTATGCTAAGTCAGGAAGATGTATGTGCTTTAAATCTGTAGTAGATCTGGTTTGGATCAGAGGAGGGAGATTAACAGAGCCGTATCTTCACTGAGCAGCTGAAAGTGAAGTAAAACAGTCCCTGTGTGGTTGCAGCAGCTCATGATTTACAGGGCTGAATTCACAGGGCTGCTCCTGCTGCTGAAAACGCACGCTTTCAACCGCTGTTGATTTTTGAATTAAAAAAATGCAGCTCTGTACACAGTTTACTTTACTGCTAGAGGGCAGGGAAATATAGGTAAGAGCCGTTAATCCCCAGCAGGCTGCTGGGCAGGCGAACAGACATAGATGACAAAAGTTAATTGGAAACATGAGCAGTTTAACAGAAAACATATTTGTGATAATTGAGAGAGTAACGTCTCCAGAAAGGAAACTCTGCAAAGAGAAACTTCAGAAGAGAAGTGGCCACTGGTAGGTGAGTGTGAATTTTCAAGCTCTCTTTAAGCTCTGAACTAATTTTTTAACAAGAACAAATAACATTAAAAGGAACTAAATAAATAAAGGATTTGCTTTCTCTGAGGGAGGGGGGGGCTGTGCAGTTTACTGCCACTAGTTTCTCTTACAGCTGGATTAAGATATGTGCTAATACTTAATTTAGATTCATTGCATAAGGACACAATTGATTTTATTTTTGTACATGGAGTTTTCTTCTACCTTTTGCATATGCATCCAGTCCTCAATAACTGAAAGGACATCAGTTTAAATATTTTCCTTACTCCTGCATTTTTTTATATGTTTGAGGTTTTTCTAAGAATTGAACTTGGACAGCAAGTATTTTGCCAAAAGCAGGGAACCCTTAGTTAGAAAATAGTGCTGTGTTTTTCTAATGAAAAAGTATTATGAACTTAATAAGGGAGAACACATTGCAAAACACATTTTGGTTTGAATTGGAAGAGACTATTTTTTTTTCTTTTCTCTTGAAACAGCAAGTAAATGTAAATTACATAGTAGGAGTTTGTTGCTGTCCTGCTGGGCAGGAAAAGAAAAATGGCTTTAAGTTTATACTGATGCTGAAAATACTAATATGTGTCTATCTTTTTATTGTTACTAGTGTAAATTTCCTGAGGTTTCATTACAGTAAGGATCTCAGACTAGCAATAATACCAGCTACTACTGTGTTGGGTTTTTGGGTTATTTTTTGGTTTGTTTTTTTTTTTCTTTTTCCAGAGCCTGCAGACAGTACAGCCTCACAGCCCACAGGAATGAATGAAAATGTCTCATCCTCAGTTCAGAGCTGCAGCAGTACTGTTAGTTGCAATAACTCGTCAGCCATCCCTCAGCCCAGCTCTGCTATTAAACCTTGGCGCAGCAAGTCCCTTAGCGCGAAGCACACAGCTACGTCTTCCATGTTATCCGTCAAGCAGCCTGTGTCGGAGCCTCCAAAGCCACCCTCGGAAATCGCCAAAACAACTCCCAACGGGCAAAAATCCATGCTTGAAAAACTGAAACTCTTCAATAGCAAAGGAGGCTCCAAAGCAGGAGGGACAACGCTCGAGTGTCCGGGGTCTCGGGACAACAGTTGTGAAAAGCTTGAGACGCTTCTCAGCTTTGAGGAGAGCGAAGAAATTGATGCCGCGAATCAGAACGTGAACCATCCGGGATCGATGTCCAGTAGCCCCAAAATTGCACTCAAGGGAATTGCACAAAGGACTTTTAGCCGGGCACTGACTAATAAGAAAAGTTCTCCAAAGGGTAATGAGAAGGATAAAGAGAAACAAAAAGAGAAAGAAAAGGATAAAAGTAAAGACATCGCAAAGAGAGCATCTATCACAGAAAAGCTGGACCTGAAAGAGGAACCAAAAGAAGAGCAGACAGCGCTAGCAACAACTGAGATGCCAAAAAAATCTTCCAAGATCGCAAGCTTTATCCCTAAAGGAGGAAAGCTGAATAGTGCCAAGAAGGAGTCCTCTGCCCCTTCTCACAGTGGAATACCAAAACCAGGAATGAAAAACACCACAGGGAAATCCTCAAGTGCCCCTGCTCCTGCAAAGGAAGGCGAGAGAAGCCGCAGTGGGAAAGCCGGCTCGGGGCTCTCTCATCAGAAAGCCCAGCTGGACAGCAGGCATTCCAGCTCCTCGTCCAGCCTAGCCTCTTCAGAAGGAAAAGGTGTAGGAGGCCTCAACAGCAGCAGCAGCAGCCAAGCTGTCAACGGACCCACCGCGGCGACACACACCACAGGGAGCAATACTGTGAGTGTTCAGCTACCTCATCCCCAACAGCAATACAGCCACCCGAACACTGCCACGGTAGCTCCCTTCATGTACAGGTATGGTGGACTTCTGCAACGGGCTGTTTAGAGTGTCACCCTTAGATAGGACATGCTTTTGGGGGAGAGGCAGCAAGATGAATGCCAAATCACGTAAAAGTTTCTTGTTCTAAGAGAGTAGACACTACAGGCTTACACAAGAACTGTTGGCAAAGGCCATCAGACTGAAGTGTATGAGAGGTTCCGGTAGATAGTAGAGTGAATAATTACTGTTGGGAAATCTTGAAAAAAATAAAAGAAAAATCCCGTAGTATAGGTAAGGCCAGGCACAAAGTCTGCTGTTCTGTGCCTGAACCCTGAATGAGATAAACAAAAGAGCAGCCATCCCTATCATATCTTTCCCTTCCTTCAAATGTGTCTTTCCTAGGCTCAGGTGTCCTGGCCTGTTGAGGTTTCACTTGTAGATATGCTGTCATTGTTGTTGCCATTTCCCATCACTTTTTCAGTTCTCTTACAGGTATTTTTGTCTTTAATCTTGTGACAGGTGTAGCGTAAGAAATGCTTGGCCACATTTTAAAAAAAATTATTTTTATTTAAAAATAAAAGTGAATGTAAACAGTGTGAACCTGAAGGAGAGGGATGCAAAAAGCCGATGTAGGAATGCGAAATGGGAAGAGTGACCCTTGAGTCTTCTAATGCCTTGAGTGTTCTCCCTGCGTGCATGGAGTAAAATGCAGGGATGTGATCACATGGAAAGGAACCAGTTGGGAAAAAACTCATCTGACTAGGACTTGTATTAGTAGTACATGTTCTTATTTTCCTTGCTCTTGCGTTCATCTCCGTACATCAGCATTATTGTTGTATGGGATCTACTACTAGTAATTTTTTGAGATTTGTTTTGAGTTGCAAATTGCCAGTGCAGTTCATACAGTTTGACTCTAAATAGAAAATTGTGATTGCAAACTGGTTGCTTTATTGTTTATCCCTCATAACCTCCAAAAGTGTGTTCATGATGCTTTGGGTTGCTAAGTTTATCACTGCAATGTCCTCTCAAAAGATAAAGTAAAAAGCACTCTACCTTTTGTTTAGGTTTTGGTTTTGTGTTGTTTTGTTTGTTTTGGGATTATTTTTTTTTAAGTGAAAGAGGTGAGAAATTGTTCTAGGTTTCATGTAGGGTCACCTGAAATTAAGAATATTGCAATAGTAATTCCCTGGTGTGTTTTCACTTTTGTCCAGCACTCATCCTTTGGACAGGAGAACTTCCAGGCCATTATTAATATGGCTCTACAAGCAAAAAACAATGCAACTAGTAACATGAAATGAGTCAAGGTATATTACTGAAATCTGACAGTAGATTCTTACAACATCACCTTTCATTACCTGGCAGCCATAATGTCAGACAGTAAGTTGGAGTTTGAAGTTGGTTTTACCCAGTCATTTATTTTAAAATACAATCAAGTGACATTACTAGTTACTGAAGGCAAAGTAGCAGGAGTGTAACAGTCCATCACACGCTACTTGCTTTATATTCGTGCAATGCAGACTTTATTAGAGAGGATCAGATTAGCCACAACAACTGATGTTACTGATAATCAAAATTTAGCTGGAAATCCAAGTGTCTCAAGACCCTGTCTGTAGAGCTGTGAAGCCTATCTTTGACTATGAATTTTTTATTTTTACAGCTGAGTGCTTGTTTCCATTTCTAGGACATAATTCAACATGGGACTAATGAATTATGTAGTCAGTCTGCTGGTCTGTTCTGGAGAGAGGGACAGAGCAGCTGATGGCAGGTGCAATTGTCTGGTTGCTACACTTGAGATACTTGTGATGGAGAGTGTCTGCACATCTCTGTTTCGTTTTGCCTTGCAGATCACAGACAGACAATGAAGGGAATGTAACGGCTGAGGCCAGCACAGGAGGGGTCAGCATGGATTCTGCTCTTTATGTCAAAACTGCACAGCCTGCTCTCGAGGACCTCGCAGGTATGTCTTACAGCATGACCTACCGACTGTGCTCTGGTTAAATAAGAATGGGCTAAAGCAAGTCTGAAGTGAGGAGTTCCCTCTTTAGGGGGGATTTAATTTGGTTTTATTCCTGATTTTTTAGTTCTCATTAGTTATATTTCTTTCAGCTCTTCAGCAATGGAAACCGGCTGTCAATAATCTGAATACTAGGTACTCAATTTCTGCACAGTGGTGCCCTCCCACATTTCTTGAAATCATTAGGAATTCTGCGTACTTGGTGTTTTTCTAGGAGATGTGCAGGACCTTTTGGGATTAAGCTATTACAAGGATCCTAAGTATTCCCAAACATTTGATATTTATTTTTTACTTGTTAAAACTTTGCTTCAGAGTTTACAGGAGAGATTAAGTTAATTTCCTTGATGTTTTGGTTCGTTTATAGGCTTGGAAGAATCTCAGTATTCACTCAAATGAATCTGATAAGTTTGAGAAGTGGTCTTTGCAGCAATAGAAGACCAAAATCCAACTACAGTTTACCATGTCCAGCATACTGAGGCTGAAACTGATTGTAACTAGAATACTAGCGGTCTTAAATTAGAAAGTAAATCTTACGTGTATCTAGAGTACCTGCTACTGTAAGAAGTATATGGTAATTGGTAATAATTTCTAAGCTTATCAATATAACAAGGAAATTTTTAGCAACTGTATTCTACTAAAGATCTAAAATGCGTTTTTCAAGTCACAGTCCAGTCTCTTTCTGTTTCACTTTCAGCAGTGTCTATGACTTTGCTTATTGAATACTATTGCAGAATATATTATTAGTAGAATATCTCAAGTTTTTTCATCTAATTAGTCTTGGTGCCCTCTGGTTTAATGTGAGTTTTGCAGCTGATTGTACTGCTTGGAAAAATCATGTGGCTAAAAGTTTCACAGTAGGATTAATTTCATACTGCATTACACATTCTGTCAATGTTGCATTTATACCTGCATCCATGTGTGCTGATGGCAAAGGCAAAAGGCAAAGTGAGGAAAAGGGCTGCAGGAATGCATAAATGTGCTTATCTGTATCATTTATATATAGGTGGATTAAATACTTAAAAGGCAAATAAATAGCACATGGGATAAAGTCCTTGAGAATGTTTTTGGGTTTATTATTAAATATGAGAGCCAGTTCAAAGTGAGAAATGCAGAGTGTCCAGCTGCTTCAACTTTTTCAATATTACCTCTTAATCATCATATTGCCTAGCCTAGATATATTTCACCCTGTAAACTGAGAAGTGTTTATAGATAATAAAAGGTCTTTAGATTTTAATGGCAGCTGTTACATAAATGCAAACTATTATTCAAGTAGCATACGTACGTTTTGGGATCCAGAAATGGAAGACAGCTGACAACCTCGAACAATGGAGTTGCAAAACCCAGCTGTGTGCAGCCAAACCCCACAGCCAGCAGCAGTCCAATGTAAAGGGGCCTTAGGGGAAAAGGAGTAAACAAAACGAAATGGTCCCTTGACCCAAATAAATTAGAAGAAATAATGGACAGTTTTCTCCCCTCCTTATGTAGCAGCTATTGATGATGACAATTTAAAAGCACATACAAAACAAGAGAGAGCATAGGTAGGAAAAACTGGAAGCTGAATACTTTAATGATATTGCCTGTTTGTGGGGAGCTAGGTGATTTAATAATGAAGTTCTAGTGGAACTATTCAATGTCTTGTCTTTTTAGTATACTTTGCACTTAAGCAGCTGGATGTCATTTAAGTAAAAATTTGGTATCAATTTAGGTGTAAGAGTGATAATAGAAATTGGTTTAGCTTGTTTCGTGTGTGTTCTCATAGGAACTCATCTACCATTTGCCTCCATAGCTATGAGAGAAATGATCTGTGAAAAGCACTGTGACCTTTGTTAGGCTAAAGGCCTATAAATATTTTATGGTTTTTACTGCAAACATTTGTAGATCCATAAGCGTAGAAAATAATTTTCTGTCCCAGAGATCCTTTGGCTAAAGGAACTGGTCTTATTAAGGTGGCTGCTTCCAGTCCAGCCAGATCATAATTGTCAAACCATTTGGCCTAAGTGAATCGTATCTCAGGAAGATTATTTTCCAGGGAGTAGAGACCCATTAAAAAAAAATTGCTAATGTGGACACTATCTGAGCCATGGTTGTTTGTCTCAGAAAGGCTAATGAGCGTATAAACGTTAAAGTCTATCTCCTTCTCCCTAGACAGTTTCGCCATAGTTGGGGCTCCAGCACTTCGGTGAATATTTTGTGCGACTGCTGCTTTGCAGACTGGGGCATGGGATTTGTTTTTCTCTGCTACCAACAAGACATTTTTTCAAAAATGTAGAGCTTAAAGCAATGAATGTGGGAAGTTTCAACAACAGCTTTTTTTCTCTGGTCTTTAACCCTTCTGATTTGTGTCATATGTAGATAGCCATCTAAAGTAGCAATCGTATGGATGACCAGTATCCTGGCAGCTTAAGAACACATCACTTGTCAAAAGAAGGCGGATACAAAATTTGAAAAGCTTTAAATTTGCTGTGGTGTTTTCTTTAGTCATGAGTTGTAAACCCTTTAGGATGAAATCATTTCCTTCTGTGCCTAACAGCAGCTTCGTGACAGCTTTTTGGAGGTTTTCTGTTTCAGCATTCGGCTTACAAAGGATATATTGGCACTACTAGAAATTTTTGCTTCAACCTCTTAGAAGGTTTAACTATATAAAGCTCAGCTGAGTTAGCAACCACGCATTTTTAAATTGATGGTAAATGAATTATGTTGAGGCACTAATTAAATTATTAATTTTATAAAAGTAAATTGTGCTGACCCACTACGATGTTTTTCTTACTGTATTTAGACTCTGCTCTTAAAGAACAGAACATAATTGTGTTTTAGAACGGAGTACTTAAAGAACAGGATTTCTAAATGCCAGGGAAACTGTCATTCCCCCAGCTTCATGTTATGTAGTACAGTTAAGTAATAATAATAGTGTTGTGATGTTGACAAGCAAAAACTTGCTGTTTTACCTAAAACATCAGTCAGCATGGAGCACTCAGTCAACACTATTTAGTTTATTGGAAAGCTGTTGTAGAAGAGAACTGTTTAAAATGGGGAAAAAGATGATCTAGTGAAAATAGAGTATTGGAGAAATTGGCTGTGTCATGTTGATGTTAACTGTGTCAATATGCGAGATGGAAAGGGTGGTATTGATGGAGTATATATACTAATGAGGTTGAAAATTAACCAGAAATTAAATTGGGTCATATGAGGAAATGACAATACAGAAACATCTGGTGCAAAGGCAGGCTGTGAAATAAAGTTACCAGCACATAGCTCATTCTTAGTCTGGCTGCAGCAACGGCGGGTGCCTGCTGTAGGGGAAGGGTATCTCCATCGTAATCAGTTTAGAGTGTTTAATAACAGAGAGTCGGAAAAAAATGTGTTTGAGTAGGATTCAGGCAGAGGTAACAGCTCAGTGGGATGCTGTTTACTGCCTTATCCTTTCTCATGGTCTGTTTTCCCTGTAGGAGAGGATCCAGAAACTCGGCGGTTACGAACAGTGAAAAACATTGCTGACCTTCGACAGAACTTAGAGGAGACGATGTCCAGTTTACGGGGAACCCAGGTCACTCACAGGTAATGGCATGACTTTGTTCATAAGCAAATAGAAATCATTGTGCTCTTATTTTACATTTCTTAGATCTGGCTGAGTTGCATCTGCGAAAAATGATTAATACTGACATCAGAAGATACTGATCTTGTACTTTTTGTCTTAAAAGCGCAGATTCTGAATAATGTCTGGTGTTTATTCAGATGTATGATGAGTAATTGATGGTGGTGGGTTGTATATAGACTCAAAGGTGGAGAAAAATCAGCACTTGTTAAATGTGCAAAGTGATGTTGGAATATAGGTTACAGTTTAAAATGTTTCTTCATCTTACTCTTGAACAAATTCAGTGCATTACACCCTTCTTCTCCATGTGTAATATTTTGTATAAATAAGCAGGTGAACTGAGCTTGACCCACTTTATCAAGTGCATAACTTGAATTCCTGACCAATCTTTAGACAAACAAATTTTTCTAATATTATTAGTCATCCATGTATATAACTGCTTTTTCTTCATAAAGCAGAGTTTGGAAATCTTCAGCAATATTTCAAATATGCTCTAAATAAACAAAGACTGTTAATACATTTAAACATTCTGTGACTTGGAACTTCTCAGTGTTGAACAGGAGGCTGGGGAGAATAAGCAGTTTGGCCCCTAGTGAGTTCTGGGTCCTACTTTTTGCCCAGTGCATCATGGACTCCAGCCTTAAATGAGTTCATTGGGGGGAACAATTTTGTGTTTTGGCTTTGTATCTAAAACTGAGGCAGGGCTTGCAGAGATGAACTCCCAATACTACTTTCCTTTTCAGATTTCAATTAATGTGACAGTTCATTATGATTTAATTACTATAACTGGAAGATACATAGTTTCTGATGTTGGAAGGAAGGCAATATGTCACACACTCAGATGCAGACAGTGGAAAGTTCATAAAGTTGACATTTGTCAAAAACTGTATTTACAGACTGTGGTCTGAAATGCTTTTGAAAAATATATTCAATTCATGACTACATAAAATACATTTTGAAAATTTAATGTGGTTTGTCTTTCTTATTTTTTTCTTTTAATCCTTTCCTCAGTGTGGAAATAGCTACCAACTTGGTGCTGGGCATGTCTCCAGAGTATTAGCACTTTAATGAATGCAGCCAGAAAATGAAAATGTATCAGAAAAATAGTACTTCAGTTGGTTTTCCTTTAGTCAGCTTAATATCTCACTCCCTTGCCTAGAGTGGCAAACCTATGATATGATAGAATTATATATGATTGAAGATGAAAAAGTTATGCTTGGAAACTGTGGATAATCCATTAAAAAGTTCCCGCTTGAGTCTTCGCATATATGTATTGAACATTTGGTGGTCTGGGTGCAAGAGTGTCATTATTTAAGAACAGTGTTGAAGGAACAAACCTAACTCTCTCAAGGCATTGTAGCAGGTAAATTCTGTTTACAGTCTGTCACATGGTGAGCGTTCAGGGTGTGGGGACTTGCAATCACCTGAAATCTCACAGTGCTTTGGGGAGCAGACCGCGTTTAATTAAATGCATTTCTTTTATTAAGCACGTTGGAAACTACGTTTGACACTAACGTCACTACCGAGATAAGCGGCCGCAGCATCCTCAGCTTGACGAGCCGACCGACCCCCTTATCGTGGAGACTGGGGCAGTCCAGCCCTCGCCTGCAGGCAGGCGACGCTCCGTCGATGGGCAACGGGTACCCTCCGCGAGGGAACGCCAGCCGCTTCATCAGCACCGAGTCGGGACGTTACATGTATTCGGCGCCTTTGCGGAGGCAGCTCGCGTCGCGCGGCAGCAGCATCTGCCACGTGGACATCTCGGACAAGGGAAGCGATGAAATCGATCTGGAAGGCATCGCTATGGATGCCACCGGCTATATGAGCGATGGGGATGTGCTGGGCAAGAATATCAGAGCTGATGACATTACGAGTGGGTAAGTGCCTTTACTTTTCTTCTTAAATGCTATACTTCACGTGATTCTTTAGTTGTGCTTAAGGACGCTGTATTCCCGTGATTATGTGCAGAAAGGAAAAAAAAAAAAAAGAATCAAAGTTATTTTACTAGTTTTAATAAACATTTGGAGGGACAGCTCATTATCACAGTTCATTTAGTCAGTGGGATTCAAGCACGTTTTAAGTCCATGTTAAGAAAATATTTCTCTATGTAAACATAATCTTGCACAAAATTATACGTTTTCCAGAGTAGGGTTTCTTTGTGGTCGTCCAACACATGCTGCAACATTCATTTATGCCCACAAGATGGAGAGAGTGAGGCATTTCTGTACTTTTACTGACCCCTTTTGCTGTCTGAACTTTTAGGGGACAGTTCACTGGAAGGAAATGAGTTTACACTTCTGTCTAGGGTAAAATAATTGTACAAGTAAAATAAAGTCTAAAGAACAAGTTAGTGTGCAGGAATATGAACTGACAATTATTAATGAGGGTTTTCCATCAACATTTTACCTCTGAAAAAAGCCTTTATTCTTTGCTCCAAACTCAGTATTCAATTTAATATGTCCATTTTCAGTTCCTTCTAGAAAGAATAGTAATTTTTTTCTTAGCTCAAGTACACCAGCATTAGATTCATGTTAAAACTGATCTTTGAGATGTAAATGACATATTTATTTTTGTGGCAGCATTTTCCCTCTCTGGCCATCTTACAGCCTTTGTTTTTCTGTAATTTTTTTTTTTCCATGAGTGACATTTCTTGTAGCATTGGATTATTTGGAAGATTTAGTGTCTCTTACTGAAATAGAAAGCTGGAATCCAGCTGCTGCTTTGTCACTAACAACCAGTTAAGTTATGGAATCTGGAAACCTCCATTAATTCTGTCTGTTGTGAATATTTGAATGTTTTCACACTGTCCTTTTTGAAAAGTCAGACACTTCTAATTCTTCATTAGGGGAGCATATAGTAAGGAAGCTAATGCAAAAACCGGTATTAAGTTCTGTTTCAGATAAAGCACCAGTAGCTGTTGCTGTATTAATAATGCATTGTATCACTAACACATCTTGTGTTTTCCTCACATGCAAATCTCAGATGCAAGTTGATTTAATGTTTATTGTAGTAACAGTTACTGCTTTTCCTCTGGACTATGACTTCTACTCAAACTCACGGCTGTAATTTTGGTCTAGAAGTGAGGAAAATAAGTTCTGAATAGCACCATGGTTTCTATAAAACACCCAGAGTTTGAGCTGAGAAGTGTCCCTGGCAGACTGGCAGAACTTTGTCTGATGGAAGTTTTTAAGACCAGGCTGGATGGGGCTCTGAGCAACCTGCTCTAGTGGGAGATGTCCCTGCCCATGGCAGAGAGGGGTTGGAACTAGATGATCTTTAAGGTCCCTTCCAGCCCTGACAATTCTATGATTCTGTGATTAACAGTGTATGAATACATGCATGTAGAGTGCTAACAGGCAGGACGGAATGATTAAACCACCACAAAGAAATACTATTAGGTCATTAATCCACATCCTGTAGCATCTTCACATTTAACACATTAGAAAGGTGGGTTTTTTTTCCCCTTTTAAACAGTCAGATTCTTAAAGTAATTTTTTTGTATAAACAAATTCTGAAAAAAGCAGCATATAGAGAATATATATCATTTGATTGGCAGGATGGAATTGGACAGAGGGAATAGTGAAACATAAATATGAGGAAAAACAGCAGACAAGGAAAGAATACATTAACTAAGAAGGAATGCATAAAACATTAGGAAATTGTGTTGCAAAAAGTTAGTAATTAAGGTAATTTTTCATTAGAAATTTGGAGGCAATATTGTTTAAGAAAGTTAATGTTACATTAGATTTCCATTTTGATGAGAAATACTGAAATAAATTCTGATAGAATACACGAATCCTGAAGTTGCTTCCAGGTTTATTGTAACATTACAATACTTAGTTTATGACAAAGATCTAGGGAGAACAGAAAGTCACAAATTAAAAAAATATGCATGTATAAAGTCCTGTAATTTAGTAATCTCTTTTTAGTCTCCATTAATGAAACTTGGTTTATGATATCAACTGTGTAAAGTGCTGAGGACAGAAGAAAATGAAAAGCAAGAACTATCATTGTCATTCTCTCAATTGCAGATATTTGCATATAGGTACAAAAACTTCCTTTTTGTCATGTAGTTCTATATGTGTAAATAATTGTATATTCTACAGAATAAATTCTTTTAACTTTCCATCATCTAGTCTTTGTGTACATTAGATATTATTTTGCTCTGGTAGCTTGAAGCTAGTTTCAAAATGAGGAATAGTCATTAACAAAAGAGGACTGCAAGGCCTACTTTCCTTGAAGTCTCCTTCTAAACAGAAGGAGAATTAAGCTAATGCGCACAGCTTTACCTCAAGCATTCACTCTGGGTTTTGGACATCAGGTATGAAAGACTATCTCTTTAATGTCTAATTTTCTGGGAAGGGAGTTTAATTACAGAAAGGAACTTAGGTGGAGTCTGAAATCTTTTGGTTCTCCGCATGGAAAACAGATGCAATCAGACCAAAAAGGAAGTTATTTCTCTGCATTTTTTTTGTGGTTTGTATCTTTAATTATGTAGTGATTCTATTGTTACAAATAAAGGGTGTTGTGGGAAAGGAAAGGTGAATGAATGGGACTACTTATCTGGAAGGATGCTGGGGAAGTGCACTGTCCTAGAAAGCTGGAGAGAAGTGCAGGTGAGGGAACACTGGCAGTACTCATGGTGCTAAGTGGAGGACCGTGTTCCTCGTGGTGATTCCAGAAGCCTGAGCAGCATGCTCTGAGATAATTGGGTTTTTTTTCTGGCCATCTTGATTATGAACAAGGACCTAAAAGGGAAAAGCATCTCTACCTTTCTCCCATGAGATAAGACAGAAAGTTGACCACATGCAGTTTCCCTCTAAACAGTTCAAGAAGCAAAGCTTTGAGACACTTTAAATGCATCTGGTAACACCTAGTTAGTTCTCACAACTCCAGTATTTAGCTAGACCTTTTCCATGTTTATCATTTCTAACAGTTATTTTTCCATTAGAGCAAATCATATATTCAAGAATGCTGATGAAACTTACTGAATTAATTTTTGCTGCATTATGCATTTTTTGTGATTTCATAAAATATCTTTTGCCATTATTTCAAATAATGAATTTGGAAAGGTGAAGCGTCACCACAGGTTTTTCTCCTATGCTAATACACAAGCTTCTAATTAAGGAAACTATATTATCATATTTCTACCAGTCATTTGTGTAATAGTTACTAACTTAGTGAAATCATTATCAGCCCAGTAAAGCAAAGCAGATTCAAACAAAGGGAACTGCTCCATCTAGAGTTCCATCTTGGACACAAGCTTATTAAATATTTTAATCAATTATTTTACTGGCTATCATGATCTGTAACATTAGCTGCCTCTGACTTTGTTATTTAAATAATTTAACAATGACTCTGACACCAACCTTAAAAAACAGTGGTTCGTGTGATCTGCTAGTCTCAAGCTAATTATAAATATCTGAGGGGAAGACATGCATATAACAAAAGATAACTAGCTTTGCAGTAGTGTAACTCAGGAAAAAGTTTTCTTCAGAGGTGAGGTGCTCAGATTCTGATTTAAAACATGAACATGATAATTCCTGTTATTTTATCAAAGCTAGTCTATATCCAGAGTACATTTCTACAAATACTTATTTCATAAGGAACTTCCTGTGACAAGTTCTACAGAATATAAAGGTATCATCTACAACTCTACTGAAATACATATATATATATTTATTTATTTTTTTTTTTAAATTTTGATTTACTGAAAGTGCTTTAGTTTTTGTATTCAGGGAAAAATTGAATATCATTTGTATATTGACCTTCTCTTGATCTTCTCTATCCTACTTAACACATCTGAATATCTGTCTTACTAATGAGTTTAATTTCCAAATGAAAACAACAACAAAAAATGTTTTTTATATTTCTGCTTCCACTGTACCTCTCCTCTCAATGTTTTTATCTCTCTTTTCTATTTTTCCAGTTTATTATTTCAAATTAGTTAATCAAAACTGAATGCACTCATCATAGTGAGAAAACGGGTAATTGCATTTTAATTAGTCATTTCTTGCACAGTGCTGTATCTAGACAGTTATTTTAGAAGATATCTTTATATAATTCAAAAAGCTAGTAGGGAAAAAGATCTAACTACAGAAAATCCCATTAAAATACAGTACATTTTGATAACCGAGAGATAAGACAATATGTAGTTCACATCAGCCAAGCCACAACAGTCACATTTCTGCTTGCTCTCAGCCCATGCAAATACGATGTGGTCTAAGCTGATTTAGCCCAGTCAAGCTGAACAGAATTACTCGGCAGCTGCAGAGGACTATCTGTGTGCAAACAGTTACAACGGAGAAGCTAATAAATGAGAACTTGGTTGCATTTGTCAAATCTCAGTATGAAGTACATTAAAGGCAACTTCTTTGATGAGTCAGCTTGCTTCTTGTGAGTGATCTTCTGCTCTAGCCAGACTGTTACTGCTGTCACTGGTTTAGAGCTCACTTGTATCTTAATGCTACACAGCAGTCCCCCAAATCCTGTGTCTCCTTATCTGTCAACCCTACATAATTTGTCTGTGTGACTGGTATTAAAGACAGAGCTCTGAATCTGCTAAGGAGGTGGGATGTAGCCTTATCAATATGCAGAAATAAAGCAAAAAACGACCAAGATATCACTGTCCCCAGCAGGATAATGGAAGAGGAGCCATTAGTAGACCTGCTTGGATAAATGTGCTAAATTTTAGGACCTAGATGTTCAAGCATAGAGTTATCAAACTGATTCCTAATTTTTCAAAATGTCCAAGGCGTGGTTCAATCCAAGGATGTCATTTTGAATTGGTGTACACAATGGAACTCGCAGCAGAGATCTTATCTCAGATTTGGAAACTCCTGAAGATATACATGACTAAGATATATAATTAAAATTGGCACTGCACTTCTTGCAGTGTTTAATCTTGTTTTTTAATTGAACTCAATGACTTATACTCCAGACAAGCAATTATCTGACTGATCTTTACAGTCTTTCCAAAACCAAAATTTATAGATTGTTTATTCTCTCTCTCAGGATCATTGGATAGTAAAAAAGCATGCAGACAAATTGAGAAGAAATGGTAAAGGCTCAACCAAACACTGAATCATGCAGATCATTATTCAATATTTCCATAGAATATTTATGTGGAAGTGAAGGCTTGTCTATTTTATATGCTGGGTAAAAATCAAGTATTAATTTATTTCATACACATTTTCTAATGCAAAAGTAGGTATGTAGGAACTTTAGAGGAACTGAGAGAAAAAAATCCCACCCTATTATATTCTGGTTTTTTTCTTTGTAAAGAAAACAAACAAACAAACAAACAAACCAACCTCAAGGGAAATGTACATGTCTTTCTTGGAAATATGAGGCCAATGTCTTTTTGTTTTATTGTATTATGGATATCTCTCAGTATTTGCACAAAGGAACAGATACAAATCAGTAACCAGGAGCAAGCAGGAAGTGACCCCTTAACAGGACTGATTGAACAGTGTCAAGTCATGCTTAGATGCCCAAGCAAATAAGAGATGCCTGAATTGTTTTCTTTTTTTCTTAAATTTAGCTTTCTTTTCACCAGATCAAAATACTGCCTGGAAGAATGCCAGTCTGTGGTCTTTTGCAGATAATTTCATTGATGTTTCAAAGAATTGTCACAATAAGACATGAATTTTATTTGTAGTCAGCCTACTTGTGTTATATTTGCCTCACAGAGTAATTCTACAAGTGCAGATAGTTTATTGCCAAAATTGTTCTGAGGATCCCAGCTAGCAGACTGGTTTTCTTTTAAGAACAAAATAGAAAGGTTCATGTAAGAAGAATCATGCAAACACAGGAAGAATCTTTGCAAAGTTGCTTGTAGTGGTTGTAAAGTATGCCCAGGTTCCTGTTTCACAGAGTCCGGGTGAGGCTGAGACTGCATCATCTCTCTGAGAGATGGCTGCTTCTCCTGAAAATAGGTTGTAAGACTTTTGAGAATGTGTTCAAATAGACTGAAAGCTACCTTACCTGTTAATTTTTTCAGCTCATAAAGAACAGTCAAAGCTCATCTTAAAAACATCTCTCTGACTCTCAAATATATCCAGTGAACAATCCCATCATTCCCCAAGGCATCTACTTCAACAGGACATAAAAATAGACATAGGGCACACTTTAAAGTGGTACTTTTCAATATTTTTTTTTCCAAATAAAGTCATTATTATGGGCAGTGAAGCCAGGAGGGAAGTTCACTGTAACTTGATCCTCCTCCACAAGTTTAATTCTTTTTTTCAACTGCTCATTTAATCTTTGATACTAATTTTGATACTACTCATGTGTCTGTGTGTGTTTGTAACCCTTTCCCTGCTCAGGGCCAAATAAGCCTCTCAAAGATATTTTACAGTAATTAATACATATTCTAGTAATAGACAATAAGTATGTATAAAAAGAGGTGGCAATGTGCCACGTTTCATTTTGAGTCTTTTTTTCTTTAAAATACTTTAAGGATATGCATATTTTTAATATGATTAATATACAACAAAAGTTAATCAAAGAACTCAAAACATAGAACCATAGCAATACGAATTCTTATAATTTTGTAATCAAGAGGGAACTGTAAATAGCTTCAAAGTATTTGGTTTCAGGTTTCTATATTTCAATGTTTACTTGACAATTTTAAACAACAGCTGACATTTAAAAAAATGCATTCAGGACTTTTGAGGAAAGTTCTTATTGATTTGTAGAAATTTGTAGAAATTTTAAAAATAACGAGGATTTAAAAAAAATGAGTGGTTACATTTTTCAGTGTTCTTAAAGTATGTTTAGGACTATCTTGTGGTTTATATCAGGCCCCTTAAATATGATACTGCTTAGTCACAATCATGTAATTTTGTTTACAAAAAAAAACATTTATTGGAGGACCCAGGAAAAGTATGAATCATGTTTGTCAATCATATTATTTTTATAAGATATATCTATAGCAACTTATAATTGTGAAAGTATTGTTAAAATCTGTACTCTTCCAATAATTATGTAGTCTGTGATTAATTACAATTAAAATGGAGTTAGATGATTGATATTCTCACTTTAACTCCTTTTTTGTTTGTTTGTTTGTTTGTTTGCTGGTCCCAGACAACTAATATTTTGTCAAAAAGCCAGATTTTGTTTTTAAACTTCTGTTTTTCCTTTTGATGTTATTTAAACAGTTTAAAGGAAGAGATTTTCAGAAGCATTTTGGTTGTAATAACTCTGCTCTCACTAAAGTTGGTTGCTTCTTCTAGGAGCAGTCAGTCACGTCTGAGCTTTGGCAAACTTCTGAAAGCTTCTCACCTAAGTCACTCTCTGTCTATTGATGTGGTGCTTCCATGTAGTCTGGAACTAATTTGACTGCATCAGTCATTTAGAATCTGTTCTAGAGCGCTCAAAAGATTATAATTTAATCTGTTTCCCTAAAGTTAGATCACAACTTTGAACGAGGCTGTATAATTCTACATTTCTATCAGAAAGAGGCATTTTTTCCTACCTCTGATGCAGTTTGTTACCTTTATTTGAACTGATTTACTTGTTTGATTTCTATTTATTGTGCAACTCAGAAAAATTTGCTTAACAGACAAATTGAGAAATTCCTGACTAAGAAATGATCATGAGATAACAGCACTCCTAAGGCCTGCTGTCACCTCTTCTTTCTCCTCTGTATCTACTTCCTTCCATCTTTTTGCTCCATATAAAAATGAATCATTTCCCTCCATTTGTACAATTCATAGTGAAAAGTCTGGCTGAGCTTTTGCATGTACTGGTTACACTTCCTTCTAAATTCTTTGCTTACTCTTACTTTACTACTTGTAGCCCATTATATCAAAGCCAGTAACATGATCATTCAGCTTGCTTATAGTGTTGGTTTTTGTTTGTTTTTTTTTTTTCCTCAATAGAAACAATAGTAACACCTCCAAACTATATCTATATGTCCCTGGTAAATGAGTACCTCACAAGCAGAGCTACATGACATTTTCATATTACTGATGCTATAGAAATGTTGCTCTTTGATACAACAAGCAAGAATAAAACACAGGTGTGTATCTACATCAACAGTACATAAACAGAGATCAGTAAGACACATCAGTTTCTGGGACTGTGTGAGGGTGAGAAAGATACTCTCATCATTTTTAAAAATAGGTGACATTTCTCCTCTTGACTCAATCCATAGGTCAAAATGTACTCATCATCCGGTAATATGGATAAGTTTATGGTGAAAATGTAAAATTTCTTGCGTTTGGGAAATGTTCCTGACTGGACCCAAGTACATGCTATATTGTTCTCTCAGGATAAGTATAGTAAAAATGAAGTATTTAGAATCACAGAGTGGTTTGGGTTGGAAGGGAACTTCAAAGATCATTTAGCCCAACTCCCCTGCCATGGGCAGGAACATCTTTCACTAGATCATGTTGCTCAAAGCCCCATCCAACCTGGCCTTGAACACCTCCTTGAACACCATTCACAACTTCTCTGGGCAGCCTGTTTCAGAGCCTCACAATGTGCATCATAAAAAATGTGTTTCTTATGCCTGATTTAAACCTACCCTCTTCTAGTTTAAAACTGTAACACTTTCTCCTTTCACTATATGACCTGATAAGAATTATCTATACATCTTTCTTAAAAGTCTCCTTTAAGTACTGAAAGGTATCAATAAAGTCTCCCTGGAGACTTCTGCAGACTAAAGAATTCCGACTCTCTCAGCTTTTCTTCATAGGAGAGGAGTTCTACTCCTCCGATCATTTTTGTGGCTTTCCTCTGGATCCAGTCCAACAAGTCCATGACTTTCTTGTATTGGAGGCTGCAGAACTGGACACAGTACTCCAGTTGAGGTTTCATCAGATCAGAGTAGAGGGGCGGAATGCTCTCCCTCAATTTGCTTGTCATGCTTCTTTTGGTACAGCCAAGGGTGTGGTTGACTTTCTGTGCCAGTACCCATTAAATCCTTCTCCACAGTCCTTCTCTCAATCCCTTTATCCTCCAACCTCTACTGACAGTGGCAATTGCCTCAAGCCAGGTGAAGGGCCTTGTCAAATTTTGCCATCTTCACACAGGCCCATTCCTCGTGTCTGTCAAGGTCCCTCTGGAAGGCATCCTTTAGCAAATCAACTGTTGTCATCTGCAAACTTGCTGAGGGTGCACTCAATCCCACTAGTTATGTCATTGATTAAGGTGTAGTATTGGTGCCATTACAGACCCTTGAGGGACACCACTTTTTACTGATTTCCTCTCAGATACTGAGCTGTTGAGTGTGTCTCTCTGGAGTGGTCATCTAGCCAACATCTTATCCATCTAACAGTCCATCCATCAATCCCATATCTCTCCAACTGAGAAGCAAAAATGTTGTGGGGGACCATATCAAAGGCCTTACATAAGTGTGTGTAATGATTTGCTAAATTAGCTTCGTGCTTTGCAAAATATTGATGTGGGGAAGGGTATCTCTTCAGCTGATATGATTCACTGCAATTCACAAATAGCTTCTTTCCTGGAGAGCTCTGATACAGAGTTTTTCATCATTGTCTCTTCTCATATTCTTTAGCTTTCCTTTGCTAGAAACTGAAAGATTCATGCAAAGCAGTTGTGACGTGTAAGGTTCTTTAGAACTGGAAACACCTGTACTACTGTAGTTCAACAGGCAGTCAGGTACAATGGTTTAGTTAGTTGTGGTAATAAAAGGAGGAAGCTGCATAGAAAACAGAAAGATCCACAGAGGCTGAGCTTAACTGAGAGAGCTTAATTCTTCTTTCTTAGATCATGGTGTAAATTTATACCAACCAATTCACATCACAATTTCATGCCTTTATTAGACTACTACCATCTTCCTGCTTTTGTTGGATTACAGAGCAAATTTATCAAGCAGAGAAATTCAAGTACATTTGAAATCCACATCAAAACTAAAAAGAAACATGTTCTGGTGATGCAACTATTATCAGATTAGAGGAGTTTAATGTAAAATAAGAATTCAGCATCAAAACAATTTATCTTCAACTAGTATTTGTCATCCTTTATCAATCAATAACTTGTACCATAAGTAGCAATCTTAGTAACCACGGAAGCAGATGAAAATGGTCAGGCAGGAATTAGGGTTTCTGCCCCCAAAACAGTGGCAGAATCATTAGCCCAGTTGAAGCACATCTACACCAATGCATGTAGCATGGGCAATACACAGGAGGAGATGGAGGCCATTGTGCAGAGAAAAGACCGTGACATAGCTGCCATCATGGAAACCTGGTGGGATGACTCACACAACTGGAGTGCTGCAGTCAATGGCTACCAACATTTCAGAAGGCATAGGGAAGGAAGAATAGGTGGTGGGGTGGCCTTCTGTATAAGGGAGACATATGAATGCCTATAAATTAATGAAAGTGATGATAGGGTTGAGTCCCTGTGGGTAAGAATCAGGAGGAAGGCCACAAGGCTGATATCGTGCTGGGAGTCTGTTATAGATCACCCAACCAGAATGAAGAGGTGGATGAACTATTCTGTAAGCAGCTGGGAGAGCTTTCACAATCATTACCTCTTGTTCTTATATGGGACTTCAACTTCCCAGATGTCTGCTGTACACACAAAACACCACTTAAACATATACAATTCAATGTACCAAGAGTACTGAAGGAGTTGGCAGATGTGTTCACCAAGCCTCTTTCCATCATTTACCGGCAGACCTGGCTAAGTGGTTTGGTCCCAGTGGACTGGATAGTAACAAATGTGATATACATCTACAAGAAAGGCTGAAAGGAAGATTGGGGGAACTACAGACCTGTCAGTCTGACCTTGGTGTCAGGGAAGGTCAGGGAGCAGACTATCTTGAGTGACATTAGGCACCATATACAGGACAAATAGGTGTTTGATGAACCTGATCTCTTTCTATGACAAGATGACCTGTGTAGTGGATTAGGGAAAGGCTGTGAATGTTGTCTACCTCGACTCCCATAAAGCCTTCGACACTGTTTCCTATGGCGTTCTCATGACAAAACTGTCTGCCCTAGGCCTGGACCGGTGCATACTTTGCTGGGTAAAACACTGGTTGGCCAGCTGGGCTTAGAGAGTGGTGATGAAAGGAGTTAAATCCAGCTGGCAGCTGGTCACAAGTGACCTTCCTCAGGGCTCAGTATTGGGACCACTTCTGTTTAACATCATCAATGATCTTGATGAGGAGATAGAATGCAAGCTCAGTAAATTTGCAGATGACACCAAGTTAAGTAGGAGTGTTGATTTGTTTGAAGGCAGGGAGGCTCTTCAGAGGGACCTGGGCAGGTTGGATTGATGGGATGAGGCCAATCATATGGGTCTCAACAAGGCCAAGTGCCAGGTCCTGCACTTTGGACACAACAACCCCAGGCAACGCTACAGGCTTGTGGAAGAGTGGTTGGAAAGCTGGCAGGCAGAAAGTGACCTGGGGGTGTTGATCGAAAACTGGCTGAACGTGAGCCAGCAGTGTGCCCAGGTGGCCAAAAAGGCCAACAGCATCCTGGCCTGTATCAGAAATAATGTAGCCAGCAGGACCAAGGATGTGATTGTCCCTCTGTACTCAGCACTGGTGAGGCCATGCCTCAAGTACTGCGTTAAGTTTTGGGCACCTCAATACAAGAAAGACCTCAAGGTGCTGGAGCAGGTCCAGAGAAGAGCAATTAAGTTGGTGAAGGGCCTGGAGAACAAGTCTTATGAGGAGCAGCTGAGGGAACTGGGGCTATTTAGTCTGAGGAAGAGGAGGCTGAGGCGAGACCTTATCGCTCTCTACAACTAACTGAAAGAATGTTGTAGAGAGGTAGGCACTGGTCTCTTCTCTCAAGTAACTAGTGATAGAACAAGAGGGAATGGCCTCAAGTGGCACCAGGGGAGGTTTAAACTGGACATTAGAAAAAACTATTTCCACTGAAAGGGTTGTCAGTCTTTGGAACAGGATGCCCAGGGAGGTGTTTGAGTCACCATCCTTGAATTTGTTTAAAAGCCATAGAGATGTGGTTCATGAGGATATGGCTTAGTTGTGGACTTTGTATAGTAGAGTTAATGGTTGGAAGCAATGATCTTAAAGGTCTTTTCCAACCTAGATGATTCTGTGATTATATACACTGTTCAGGTTTATGTTTTGATGTAGAATACATTAGTTGTCTTTACAACATAAAGGGTTCTGTAAAGGTAATTGTGCATGACTTTTTAAATTCGTATTTCTATTTTAAATCACAGAGTGGTTAACAGTCTGGACAAGTACAGTGTGTATGAAGGCAGTTTAAGTAAACTGTAGTTAAATGAACAGTATGTAAGTAATGAAATCACAGTTATGGTTTAAAAAAATAAAGATGTTTCAGGATAAAAATAAACAATAGTTTGTTGACGTTTAGCTCAAATCTGTTCACTCTGTGACACCTGAATTCTAGAGTATCTGTAGAATAAAAATTATTTAGAATAAAAATCTGGCAGATTTTTTTCTTATAATAGTTTATATTTATA